>WOVY01006156.1:22500-70162 GCA_013436015.1 Rhipicephalus annulatus | reverse complement strand
TGGCTTTTTATGGACTATTTTACGAATGAGTCTCGGTGTTGTCGTACTGGGGCTGTATACCCTTTCTGTTTCATCAATTTACAACTAAACAGACAGTGCTACGGAAGATGAACGCGCAGGAATAAGCATTTAGCGCACGAGAACGGTTCGGTTAGTGCATTCGGCGTTTTATGATGCTTGTTTATACACTGCACTGTAAACAGACGTATGCAAACATTCGTTTAACATCCAAGCTAGTGGCGTGCAAGCGTCATATGCGAAATTGCCATTGCAAAAGGAGCAATCAGACGAAGGATAAAAACCGAAGGAATGACATAGTAGAACGTTAGAGAAGTAGAGGAGAAAATGAGTGCCGGGTAGAATAAAACAAAACATTAAAGACTAATACGTGGGAGAAAAAGGAATAAGCATTGAGCGACGAAAGAGACAAATCCGTCGATAAGAGTGAGCAAATGTAAATCATTCGCCGTCGGCCAAGGTATGTGCCGCAGTATATCGAGGGGACTGGCAGGCCGTGTGACGCACAAGGCACAGGCACGCACACGTGTGTACGGCAGGGATTGCTCGGAATGTACTCCTTTGGCCGCTGCATATATTCAGCGCGCGTCATGAGTCGCCCGATGCGAGAAGTCGATAACGGCGACGAAGGCGAGACCCGTCCACTCTCTTTTTTTTTTTTAACTGTAAAGCCTCCATCTTTTCTTGGGTCTTTCCGTACATGCCCGACAGAATACAGAAACCCGAGACGACGGACGCAGGGCGACACTTAAGACATTAGCTTTGGTGATGGCCTGTTATTCTGTTACACGTGGGAATCCGGACGTGTTCTGTGTGTGATGGGAGTCAATCACGAGGAGGCTTGCAGTAGCAGGCTTCCAATCATGTGTGACCTCGGGAAGTTTCTTTTTTTTTTCTTTTTTATCATACTGAAATCGCTAAATAAGCGCACGACCGTTTTTTTTTCAATTATTATTTATTAGGGCGTGTATTAGGGCGTGGACTATAAGAAAACGTACGCCCTTCACCTTCTCCTGATGAGTATTGCTGCGGCACGGTTGTATATACTGTGTATATACAACTACGGCGAAGATTCGTGCTGTTACCTATCTATCATCGGGCCGCCCTTCCAACTAAGAAAAAAAAACGCATTGCATGTGTTCCTTCCGACAGAGTCCAATGTCTGCAAACGTATGCGGGTGTGTAAACTGAACAATTAGCTCCGGCCTGTTGGAACGTTTCGCGCTGTCCGCAGACTGCCATAAACGAGAGAGTGATTTGTATGCCAAATGTTACAGTGTTCGGTGCACGGAGAAAGAAACGTTATTCGTTATAAGTGGCATTTGTAATACTTTAAATGTATTCTAACGAATATCTTAGTGTATGGTGGAAATGACGCGGGAGAGACTGCGGCTGTTAGCTTGCATGCAAGAATTTCTAACAGAAACATGAGCGCTGTTACAAAAAACACAACACAAAAAACAAACAAAAAAACTCGGCAGTTTTTACGCGCGGTTGATTCCGGCCAGCGCTAAAAAAATGCGGCCACTCTATGGTGCCGTATACTTTCTACATGTAGTTCCAAAATTTGCCACGAACTGTGCTATGAAAAATGAAGGTATAGGCACAGCAGGTGGGAGCAGCAGTAAAGACTTTGACATCGCGATGGCCATCAGTCATCATCCTCCATACCTCCAAACCATGCGGAGATAAGAGGTCGGTTGGTGCTAAGGCGATTGTTATGCGCTATAGTGGCACCCTGCCAAAGTGCCTTGCCAACACATGCCAAGTCATTTTGTTCTTTCTGCGGGCTTCTTTCGTACACGACTTGGTGGGCGCACCAGTTGGTATTTCATTTTGTAAAGTCTATTTCGTCCCCGACTCGCGCCACTCTGAGAGCTATGAAACACTTATAGCACAGACAAGCTATATGGCGCCTACCGTGCTCTGAATGGCACATGGAAGTTCGCAGACACCATCCGTCATTTTAGTTGGGCGATGTGGCTTTGCGGCCAGCGACTTGGCTACCAACGACACACAGGTATTTCGGTAAGCTGATTCGCGTGTATATCGTTCAGTTCCAGAAACTCCTTGCCTCGCGTTATTGATAACGTTGGGAGAATCTCCAAGTGAAGCATTGTTACGCGAATCGCATCGTAAACGAGGGACGCGTCATCGATCTTAAATAAGCACGTGAGTGAAAATCGTTTTTTTCGGTATGTGCGCCGTACGAAAACCAGCATTTTAAGTGAGTGCACGTATCTCCCTCCCTGTTTCTCTCTCGTTTCGCTCACGATTGTTGACCTGATGACTTATTTATGTGCATGCAATGCGTCCACTTGGAAAAATCAGCGCGAACACGCCGGAGACGCAGGACGAGAAGCACCCACTTCTTACCAGGCTGCAACGTGTCTGAACGACAACTATTGACTTTCAAACGTGGCTGAATGCATCAGTGAAAAGTTTTACTTCAAGGTCGCAGACCACATTATGCTGCATACCGAATTCATGCCAGACTTACTCCAGCAAAGACGAATAGTGCATTATTCAATTATGTGGCAACAAAAAACGCAAAATGATATTATATGCGAAGCATATCTTGGCGAGCTTCGGTGACTTTGAGCGTATCTATCTATCTATCTATCTATCTATCTATCTATCTATCTATCTATCTATCTATCTATCTATCTATCTATCTATCTATCTATCTATCTATCTATCTATCTATCTATCTATCTATCTATCTATCTATCTATCTATCTATCTATCTATCTATCTATCTATCTATCTATCTATCTATCTATCTATCTGATCTATCTATCTATCTATCTAATCTATGGCGGTGAAGTGTATGTGACTTGGTGCGCCCTGATTAAAAGAGATAACCTATATATCTTGTCTAAAACGTGCTGTGAGGAAAAGAAAGCCTGTTGCGTGTGACATTGAACACATTTTTGCCCCGCAGAACGCGCTCATTTTTCGCCTACGTATATACAGCGACACCAGAATTTCTGCGAAAGGAGCGCCAGCGCGTTAAAACGAAAAGTTCTGGCTGCTCTGCGTCGTCTGTGAAGCAAGCCGCGTATACTTCGCCATGCACCGTGCCCCCGTTGAACTTGGCGCGTCACGGAATGAAGAAAGCGACGCCTATTGCACGAAACGCTACGTGCATGTGATCCCTGGTACGCTGCAAGAGAGTCAAAAGATATGGCGGCGAAATCGAAAGGACGCTCGTGCGCACTCGATCTGCACGTCAGATGGCGCGGCGATGCAGTTTTATCTAAGGACCTTAGTTTTATCAGATTGAGGTTGTCGCTCGCGCGTCCCCAACTTATTTTGTCAACTGGTGTACGTACTGACACACTCACAATGACGCCAGATGGGACGCAAACGCGTGGCGCGCATGTTTGCCGTGGTGGTTGTAGGGAGCTTTAGAATACCGTTTGCAAGCGCTGCGGGCGTTGCGGGCGTAGCGGGCGCCATATAAGCTTAGAATAGCGTTTGCCCTGCTGCTAATCCCAACGCTCGATCGCAGTGACACCGTAGCCCTCAAAACCAGCGCTTGCGGGCCACATGCGGGCCGCCTATACCGCACGCAATGTCAAATTTTTTTGCGTGCGGTCCGCGAAAGCGAACACCGACTCGCGTTACGACGCATGCGCAGTGGCAGCGACCTCACCGCAAGGGCTCGCTGTGCTCTATTCTAGAACTCCCTATAGTCTCTGCGCAGCTGCATGGTCCCCAACTAAAACAGAAGACGAGGATAGGGCAAGCACTCTTGCCCTCTCCTCCTCTAATATTTCACTTGGGGGGAGGGTACAAAGAATGCACAACAAGCGCTAAAGAATGGTGTGGCTACCTTGGTGAAGACAGGTACTAACGACGAAAGCTCCAGCGACACCCAATGTTGTAAGGATTTTTCTTCGCTGCAGGCTTCCATCTTCCTCCGAACTCCCGCCTTATTGGAGTGCACCGCAGGTGAACCAGAGCGAAACTTCATTTACGTAGCTAACTCGGTTATACATGAGTAGGCTCCAAACTTCGCCTGTGGCACGTATCTTTTTACTAAAAGTAATGAAGCCTTCTATTTCTAGAAGCAGGTGAAGTGCTATGTCGTGGTTAAAAAGACTTCACAAACCGTGGCAGAAGCTGGCGAGACATTTTGATAAGTGAGCTTTTGAACTGAGCCGTATTAGGTTCAAAAGGGCTTCTCGAAAGTATCCGGCGTTTCGTTTGCCAAAGCTTTGTCATCACGCGACACGGTCAGCGTTCACGCCCGCATAATTTCTTCCGTCGTTAGAGCTGCAGCGCGGTTCCTTCACGTCGATCGCTACCGTTAAACAAAAGGCGGTTGCAGGTTCAGTGAAGTTTGAGAAATGCGGGTGTAGTTTGGGAGCCCCTGCGAGCTCGCATAATAAATAAGGAGGGACGCAGAAACGGCACGAGCTTGGCGGCTGCGGCCGCAAGCTCGTTTCGCAAGCGCTTCGATGGCAGCAAATTACGGTTGCGCGCGGGAAGGTATACGCACACGGAAACGTATGAAGCCACCAGCCGAGAGAACAATTGCGGCAATAAAAACACGCCGGAAAGGCAATCAGGCTGTCTGTGTAACCCTTCCAGGGAAAAAAACCGTCGTGCTCGTTTAAGAAACAAAAAAGAAAAATGAGCGACGAAGAGACCTGATGTAGCTGCGGCAACACTCGAGAACGATTGCTGAAATTAATAATTCGCCCTCTCTAACGAGCCCGAAATTGGTGCCAAATATAGGATTCCCATTTCGGCCACAGTGTTCTTCTTCGCCAAGTCGCGCGCTCGTTCGGAGGAAACTCGCGGCGCCTTGATAGAGGGCGCACAGAGTCGCGGTGACGTTGCGTTTAGAGACGGCAGGGGCGACAGCGTGGTGTTTCTAAATTTGTCGTTGTGCCCTCTGACGAGGCAAGGACTGGTGAGGCGTTCTTTCATAGTTTTTTTAAGTTAATGGTTAGCGTAGGGCTAACCATTAGCGAGGCCGGATGAAACACTGGGGGCGTTAAAGATATATGCGGCTGTAGATGTCGCTGTGATCGTAATCTGCTTAATGTATATACAGTACTGTTGTTATGTACCGGCAAGCACTGCAGTATGAAGTTGCACTGGCTGTGTACATAAGGATTTGTCAACAGTGTTTTGACTTAGTTATCGAAGTACACTGAATCGAAATAAAATATAGGCGGTATTGCGGGGACTGTCGCAGTAGTTCCAGACGTTGTGTCTACCTTCGTTGTTCGGCATGACCACTTCCCTGCGTTGTTAGCACTGCACACCTGAAGTCGGTTTTCCGCGATGAACTTCCTGGCTCACTAAACAATGCGCTCTGAAAAAAAAAAAGAAACCGATCCACCGGAGGCACATGGTCAATATATCCTACCGTTTATGTTGAATGTATATAAATCAAAAAGCCGTATACACACGCATACAGTTGTCAATGAAGCATTGCGACTACTATTAGTAGTTAAGCTTATGACGATGGCGGAAACATTTAACTAACTCACACACGACGAACAACGCGAAGCATCGGGCACGGTGCCGTCGTTGTTCAGCTCGAATTTTGCAGGCCCAGTGACAGGCACCTCTGTGTAATGGAAGGGATCTCGAAAGCCATTCTTTCCCTGACGACACACTTCCAGAGAACAGGTGCTTTGTTTTGTTAAAACGACTTGAGGACTACTTGGTGTGACTTGACTAGGCAACTTGATTCGACTAAGACGGCTTGAAGGCGAAATCCGTCTTTGTCTTTTGTTTCTTCTAGTTTGATTGCGGTGGTCCTCTCTCCATCGAAAAATTTGTGCTCCCAACGTGGTTTTGCTAGGCTTCTGAGATCGGAGTCATTAGACGCTTTTTTTTTTCATCACTTGGCTTTGTATTGCCTCCGGGATCTGTACTCCTTCAACCAAGCAACTACCAGAAGTGATGCACGGCGAAATCGTGTGGCAGCACAAGTTCTGGCGGCCTGACACATCGTGATGACGTGATAGGGTGACGTCATCAGATGATGCTTTTTCGCATGACTCAAGTTGACGCCACCGACTGTCACTTTGCAAATTAAGTGGGGTGCTTATGACTTTAATCTTTAAAAAAAACAAAAAAAGATGTCATAGACGCCAAGTCGCACACTCCATGCAGGCCTCACCGGCGTTCATCTATCAGTCTGTTAATTAGCGCGTAAAATGTGAACGTAAGACTGCCACCCCCGAGGCTAACACACGCCGAGCTTGCCTGCGCTTTCTGATATCGCATCTCAACTCGCGTATATATGCAGGCGAGTGCCATAAACGTACAGTAATCGTCGTACGATCGACCCTCCCGCATTTAGTTGCTTTCAAGTACAGTGCGGGCGTTCGGCATCACCGTCATAATTGAACACATCGAAAAAGAAGCGAGGCCACACACGAGAATAAAACGAAACAGATGTCCGATAAGAAGTTTCCATTCTCTCGCTCACTCTCCTCTCTCCGGGGCGTATGTGTTCTACTCCGCAATACACAACTTGTGTCCCACGGCCCTGGTGTTCGCACACAC
Organism: Rhipicephalus annulatus; assembly: GCA_013436015.1. NCBI lineage: Eukaryota > Metazoa > Arthropoda > Arachnida > Ixodida > Ixodidae > Rhipicephalus > Rhipicephalus annulatus. The sequence goes on along the minus strand of WOVY01006156.1, from coordinate 63,607 downwards.
ACACACACACGCGCGCAGCGACATCTTGGAATGCGTGTCGCTGCCGTGGCGCTCTTGCTGGCTCGCAAGCGTGGTTGCGGAATGGCGCAATTAACCCGCATCTACATACCAGTGAAAACAGAAAATGGAAAACGGGGGCCTCCGCGAAGTGGTAGCAATGCACAAGACAGAGAGGGTGAGAGAGAGAGAAAATTGGAGGGGAAAGAAGAGGTTCGAGGGGACACTTACTCGGAGTGCACACTCACTGCAATCGCGAGAGAGAGAGATAGAAATTGGAGGGGAAAGAGGAGGTTCGAGGGGACACTTACTCGGAGTGCACTCTCACTGCAATCGCGAGAGAGAGAGATAGAAATTGGAGGGGAAAGAGGAGGTTCGAGGGGACACTTACTCGGAGTGCACACTCACTTGCGCTCGCCGCCGTGGATCACATGAGCCTCTGGCGATTCTCTCATTGCTGTGTCGACGTGGCGCACACTTGCACCCATAATGCAAGCGCTGTGTCCATCACTTCTGAGCAGGGCGCGTGAACGTATCGAATCAAATGTAACCGAGTTTAAGGTCTAGCGGTTGCGACGTGATGTGAGCGAGACGGGGAGATAATTTTTTTTGGATAGATAGATAGATAGATAGATAGATAGATAGATAGATAGATAGATAGATAGATAGATAGATAGATAGATAGATAGATAGATAGATAGATAGATAGATAGACGGACGGACGGACGGACAGATAGACGGATAGATAGGCGGATAGATAGATGGATAGATAGATGGATAGATTTGATAAAACATGTTATAGGGCGGCCATCAGCGCTGCATCTGAGCGTCTTTCTGCGTGTTCCGTCTTTCGCGCTGTTCAGCATTTCCAAAGAAAGAGTTGATGTGTTAACGTAAAAAGGAAAGTTGCACCAGCCCTCATGAATTAACTGTCCGGTTCATCGTGAGACAACCGCAAGAACAACAGTAAAGGTTAGCTGTAGCGCACCCTTTTACAAACCTGCATAAGCGCAAACCACATCGTTGTAATCAATAATAACCTCAGTGCGGAAAGGAAGCTGTCATTCAAACAGCAGACTGAAAGAGGCGCCCACCGCAGTCCAGTTGCACTCTCGCTTGTATCTTTAGATGTAGATCTCACGCCGCTAAAGTTGATTGGATTGGCTGTGAGCAAGTGCGATGAGGGACAGGGCGGCGTCTCCATTTTGGAAGACCTTCCTTCCAAGTGTTTCTGTCTGAAGTGTCCACAGTGGTGGAACGGTGTCCTTCGGGCGTCGTCTATAGACTCTCGAAAAAATGGTCGGGGTCAACGGCTGATAGGATCTGGTTGGCGTTCAGACAACCAAGGAGAAAGAAGGCCCTTTTGTAAGGCGATAATTGAACGCGGCCTGCGGGCAACTGCTCGCCGTTAACATCAACGGTGCACTCAGCACTGTTATTGCCCTCCATCGATGACTCATGTGAACCCCTTGCACACAGAATTGACGAGGCGGGTCCCTCGAGGGGATGGACGGTATAAGAAATCCTATATATCCAGGGCCGCCCCGCTATCATCCAAAAGGGGGGAACCAATTCTGTCCCGTGCGTTTACTGAGTTTGACCTTCCCGCCAATTTTAACGCGCCGGGTTATGTATGCTAAACCCGCGTTTTGACCAGAACGGTGACTGAGGACCAGCTTATCTTGCAATAGAAGAACTGCTTGCCAATTTCAACCCCCTGAAATCCGGACACCAATGGCAGAACGTTATGAGATCCACGTCATCACTTCGTTCTTCATTTTGCAGCCATAGCGCGGCTTCTTTGTGACAGAAGCGGAGAGGGAGGGGGGAAGATGGGGAGGCGGAGGGAGATATAGGTACTATACGGTAAAACGTGGCCCCGCCTTCCCTCCAATAACCGAAGAAGCATACACATATCTATACATATGCTCGTTGATGAACGTATAGGAACGCATATCTATGCGCGCCTGAAGCGTAACCAAATTTTGTGTCGATAAAGGATAAGACTGCTTCTCAAGATATGTACGCCCGCTTGCTTGTATACGTGGGCGAATTGGGTACTTGCAGCAAACTGCATTAAAATACCCAGTAGCCTTCTTTTTTTACTTTGCAAAGCATAATACGTCCGGTGTCTTTGTCACGTGTTTACCATTCATTCCAGTATCGATATTACATTTCCTGTTGCCTTGCTGAAAGCATACGTCGTATCGTATCATGCTACTGCTTGCTGAGAAATTCAAGGTTTTATTGTTCTACGCATTCGCTGTTTGACGTCGACCGCTTACTAAATATGGCTACGGGTGACTCGCATACCAGCCGTGCATCATCCCACGCGATGTTGTATCCAATAACGGCGCGCGTCGGCTATGAGCGAAAGCGTGGACACAAAGGAAAGGCTACTCGCGCTCGCGACCTTTTCGCATAATTGCCCGCCGGCCACATATACGGAGCACGGTTGCAAGTGGGATACTGGCTGTATGCAGCCTTATCGTGGTGTCTGGTCAAGATACCGGTGGACCCACGCGTTGGTACACGAAGAAGCAAATAGCACGTCCCGAAGAAAGAAAACAGACAAAAAAAAAAAACAAGCGAACGAAGAAATAAAGAAAGGGAAGGAATAAAAGAAAGAAAGAAAGAAAGAAGGAAAAAGAAAGAAAGAAAGAAAGAAAGAAAGAAAAAGAAAGAGAAAAAGAAATGAAAGGAAGAAAGAAAGAAAAAGAATGAAAGGAGAAGAAAGAAAAAGAAAGAAAGAAAGAAAGGAAAGGAAAGATAAGAAAGGAAAGGAACGAAAGAACGAAAGAAAGAAAGACAGAAAGAAAGAAAGAAAGAAAAAGAAAGAAAGAAAGAAATGTTTATCAGCTTCTCGGGGCGTCAATGTTCACTGCGTGTACCAGCCACCACTTGGAGAGCATCGGCTGCTGGCGGCGAAGTACAATAATTACGCATTGCGGTTGAGTCGAATTACACACGTCACTGAGGATCGAGATTGCTGTGACGTGAGAGAAACAATGGGAGATCGGTAAAATGCTTCCGCCCCCCCCCCCCCCCCCCCTCCCAAACGCGCTGCTACAGCCATTGGCACGTTTCAACAGTTGCGGCCACAGAACTCCCCGTGGTCACATTAAGATAATGTGAGCTCCTCGGCGCCCCTGGCGGCCGGTAGCCTCGCGGAGCAGCAAGGGCGTCCGTTCCCCTGCTCTTTATTATGCCGCCATTCGGGCCGACGCCGGAGATTGACGCAATAATAACATGTGCGTAAAGCCACGCCGAAGACCAACATTCGCTGTGGTCCCGTTCGTTGCTGCTTCGGGAAAAGTATGAAATCTTTGTGGGGTAAAACACTTAGTCTTCCTTCTTTTCTTTCTTGCATTCTCTGCAAAACTTGCGTTTAACGACGTCCTGTCCGGATACTGAAACGTATACGTGGAGAATGAAGGGATATGGCAGCTTACGACACGCTTCATCGAATCACGTTACAGGGGTGCTCAAAAGTTTTTAGGCCACGCCGTCATAGGAATACAGGTAATTAACTGGGAAACCACCCCAGTACACTGTGTGACAATTAAATGTGGCTGTGAGATCTCGCTAAGAAAAAGCGAGATCACCATGTGGCCAAGATTGTTAGATCAGATTATTCAGGCCAAATGGAGACCTCTTGCTGAACGCGAGAGATTTTTCAGAAGATCTCACCGATATTCTACAAATGTTCAAAGCGTGAACAAGTCTGGAGAACGACATGATATTCCTACGTAAGGCACAGCGTGATTGCCTTTGTCAAGGTCAAAGTGTCGTAATGTTTTCTTATTGAGCACCATACCCATTTTTTTGAGGTACGAATAGCCATATGCACTTGTTTTGCGCCAATCAATGGCGCTGTAAAAGTGGTGCGCGCGTTTTCGAAGCAGCGCGAAAGAATGTTGTAAATGTGGCGAATTTTCTGTGTCATGGTCTATTTGTCACACTGTACGTGCTATACACGTGATATCTAACAGATGTAGTAACGATTTTCGAGACAGAAAACTTATCGTTACTTTCTCTTCTTTTTCTCGCCCAGGTCTGGCAAGATATCGAAAGCGTGCTCCTCGACGACATCAGCGGTGCGAGGCAAGCAGCATCGGGCGTCAAGCCAGAGCCAGAGACACAAGTCAATCGTGATGTCGGCTACGATTACAAGGCCACCGAAACCCACAGGGACCAAGCGCCGTCCGTCGTACCCGCCAACAGTGCCATCCTGGTCGCCGCACTGATGGCTCCCGTTCCGAACCGACCTCCGTCGCTGCAACGGCAAACACCGACCGTCGCGCCGCCTACGCAGCCGTCACTGCCACCGCAAGACCCACCGCAGACGAGGCAAGACTCACCGCCCGAAGGCCAGAGCGCCCACCCACTGAACACTGCAACGCCGTCAACGGGCTTCGTCACGCTAGACTTCGACTTCATGCTAAACTCTGACGATGCCGCTCTGTACCCCGAAGTAAATTCGTACGACACCGAGAACGAGCTCAAGCCTCAGCATGAGCAGCAACCCCACGAGCAGCCACAGAGGCATGAACAGCCCGAGCAGCAACAACAGCAACCATTCGCCAGCAGTGTGGCTTCGACAAACAACGCAGCCTCTTCCATGGACCACCTGACGTACCAGCAGTCCGCTGCTCAGACGATGAAGGCGGAAGCCGCTGGAAATCCTTTCGACATGACGTCCATGCTGTCGGGCTCCCAGTACACAGCCCTCTGGGCCAACTACCAAAGTGCGAACCCTCTCCAAGCGCCACCGTCAAGCCAGATGTCGCCACCGGCGTCACCGGACCACTCGCAGCTGGGACAGCCGCAGCTGGTAGGGGCTCACGTGGACGGCGGCAACCAGTACCAGACTACGCTGCCCTCGATGCACTCCATTCCGATGAAGGCCGATGACATTCTCAGCCAGTGCCTCCAGCAGCCACCGCAGCAACACCACGGCAAGCAGCAGACGCCCCCGCACTTACGCATGGTGACCCCACCTTCCTCTCCGAGGTTAGCGGACCTCCTGAGCGCCGGCACCACGATGGCACCACCGAATCACTTCCCGGCGACGCCGCTCACGCCCGACATTCACATGACCGATCCATACTGCCGGTCCTCCCCGCTCGGGGGGACCACCGGCAAGAAGTCCCACCAGCCCCATCAGCAGCAGCAGCAGTCTCGAACAGCGGTGAGTCGAAAGAAGGTGACCATCCACACTTGCTCGCATCCCGGCTGCAGCAAGAGCTACACCAAGAGCTCGCACCTCAAGGCCCACTTGCGGACACACACGGGCGAGAAGCCGTACCAGTGCAACTGGAAGGAGTGCGGCTGGAAGTTCGCCCGCTCCGACGAACTCACCAGGCACTACCGCAAGCACACTGGCGACAGGCCGTTCCAGTGCCGGCTCTGCGAACGGGCCTTCTCGCGATCCGACCACCTGTCGCTGCACATGAAGCGGCACACGTCGCTGTGAGCCGATCATCGGCAACCACCCCGCTGAGTTTGTCACCAAGGCGAACAAACCCACTCCTCGTTGTTAAGTTTTTTCTCCGAAACACTCGGATTGTGCGACTTCTGTATGTTCCCCCAACGACTTGAGCAGTTCGCGACTGCGTTCCCTTATCGTGCTCTTACTCAACCTGTACTCCCCCGTGCTGATCAAGCTCCCGTCGCGGCGACCACACCGTGGACTAGCGTGTGGTGGCTTCCCCTTGTTTTACCTGATGCTCCCAAGTGCAAGAGTTTGCGATGACCCCTCGGCCGAGGTTGCGGACGCTTCTGCGGTGCCAGCTCGCCACTGCGCGTGCGCCGTGGCACGTGAACTGTGCTGCTTGCGCGTGCGTTGGTCACGCGACACTGATTGATCTTGACTCGCACGAAGCGCCTTTGGTGGGAGGCACTTCGCACCATCCATATTCAGAAAGAGTGTTGTGTATTCTCTCGCTGTCCTTAGCGAAGGACGCCCATTTCGTCCACTTGTTTTTTTTTTCTTCCTCTCTGTTCGTGATCTGCGCTGGCCCCTTGTAGGAGAGCCAATGTTGTTCAGTGTGCAATAGTGTCCGGTTTATTCTCGTCTTAGAAATGTGTGCGTGTTGAAGCCAGTTGTCAAGAGCTGTTGTTGTATTTGCTAGTTTTTAGAGACGTTACGCTGTATAACGGGACCAATGGTAGAATACGTAGTACATTATGTCAAGCGCTTTACTGCTTGACGAATGGAATGAAGGAAAGAAAAACGAGAAAACAACTCGCCTCAGACCTGGGTGCCTCCCCCATACATTGACCGAGAAGTGTCTATAGCATGAAGGGGGTAGCCATGTTTGACGCAGTAGTGCAGAATGTGCAAAACTGAGGGACCAATGCATTACGGATATAGCGTAGCGCGAACATTCACAGTAACTACATGTTTGAACGACCAAGCTTGGCTTATTTATGCATGTGCTTCGATGTGCCTTAGAGATTTTAAAAAAGTAGACAAACCCACCTGCTTGCAGGTGCGTTAGAACGTTGCATGCATACTAAAGTGTTTATAGGCTGCATTGCAGTGTGCTTCGTGTAAACGTGCTCGTGACGTATAGCAGTACGCTTTAAGCTTGTCTAAGTATGCAGTCTTGGTGCATAAGTGATCGTCACATAGCTTGAGCTTCCTGTGAGCAAAACGTGCCTGTTAAAAGAAATTGCCTTCAGTGTTTGTCTTCGATGTTGGTGCAGTACATACATCGGCACGGTATATCAGTCCACAGTACGTCTTCGATGTTGGTGCAGTGCACAGATATATCAGTCCATGGTATTTCGCATAAATTACAAAGGGGTGTAGTTGTCTAGCGTTTAAATAAGTGAGTAGATAAATTTAAGTGTGCTAGGACCATATTGTTGCGATAAAAAAAGACGTTGTCATTTGGTTGCGTTTTGAAAGAACGCGAAAATCTGCTCAACACGGCACAAAACATCAACGAAGGTATGCAGAGATCATTTCCCATTTCAGCGTCCAAATCGGGTTCTATATATATTTCGGTAAATAAATAAAACGTAAAGGCCTGACCAGGCCTGGAATTTACGATAAAATAAAGAGGAAAAATTCAAGTTGTTGGCGCCTAGTCGGCGCAAATAGGCTTTGTACATACACAGCATAGTGCAGTTGTTAATATATATTTTTGTTTGTTGTTTCGTTTTTCCCAGTGTGTCAGTTTACGTTGATGGAATACTTAACGCATATATATACCATATGCATGTCGCATCTGTTAGTTTTTTTTTTAAATCAGAGATTTTACGTTTTGTTTAAGCCGGCTGCAGTGAGAAAAATAATAGCTACAATTAGGGCACGCTTCTTCTAAGTGCGCGAATGCCACCTAGGCTGCCATTCATGCAAACACACACAGATACATAGACCAACACAAATGCGTACTCGTGTACTGTTTCCAGCATATGCGGAAACTTTCTGGGGTTCACTAACTTTCTGTAGTGCAGGAACTTCATTATTGGAACTCTCCGATGGTCGCTATTTTCCTGCAGTCAGTTTAGAAGCTTTCTTTATTTCGGAAACTTTTCGGGGCTCAGGAACATTTCCGGGCTCGAAAACCTTCTGCAGTTCTCGAACTTTCTAAGGTTCGATAATTTCGTTGCGCAACTTCTTGTAAATTAAGAACTTTTTCGGGGCTAAAGAACTTTCTGCAGCTCGGTAATTTTCCATGGTTCAGTAAACTTCTGGGACCAAGAAACATCTTGGGGTCTTACCTTAATACGTTGCTTGTATGTGCAATAATCGGGTGTTTTAGAATAGCGTACTCTAAATTAGCGCTCACTGTGATCGCCCGCTATTGCCGTCACTTAACGGGGCCCCGCAAGTTAGCATGCGACGCACGCATTGTCGCAGCAAATGATAACGCAAAGCTTTGCGTGAGCTCTTTCAAAACTGGCGCTACCGCTTTCGACTGATGTCCTCCACATCACATGCCCTCATATTATAACACATTCAAAACCTACAAACCACATGAAAAACATCAAGACAGAGTCTAGTAAAACTGCGGAAAGCGGGGTGGAATATTGGTTTATCATTTCGAAGACGTCTGTTGCAAAGCTGACGTGAACGCCACCTTTCTAATTAAGAATTCCGAAAAGAATGGTTCCTAGTTACGAAATTCTGGGAAAGAAGCAAATTTGAGGAGTGATCAAGCCACCGCTGTTGTCTGAACGGCTATAGCAACATGTCGCCATTACCATTGGCCTTTAAGCCGTTGCATGTTTGTGAATGTTTTCGGCATTGTCTTCACGTCTGTCGTATATCCCCCTCTATTCGTTATGATAATCAAAGGAAACACATCGTTTTGCGGTTTTGAAAAGCGAGAGTTCCTAATCTAACCAGAAGAAAAGTATTAGTTGCCTTACACCGCTTAAACCTGGTCAGTCAGTGCCTCTTTGAAGTGCAAACTACGCGTCAGAATGTCTAAGCGGCTTTTGCCTTAATTATTTGAACGCGCCTTATATTTCAATGACATGACAGGTGCCTTTAACATTTTTTGTATGCAATTTAGGACTACGTGCAAAGGATCGCCGTGTTTACTGAAACAGGAGAAAAGATTGGTGAGTGTTTCTACTCAAAGTATTGAGAGTTGATGCGTTTTATATCACCAGACAAGTGGACCACACCGCGAGCAAAAGTTGAGTAAATGTGGTGTTGAAAATGACCTCCATCAATGTAAGCTGATGAACCTATACAATTTCCACAGCGCCTTTCACTCACTACCAGCGGTACGCCTGATAACAAACGCTACTTAATAGAAGCCTGAAATTACAGCTACTACTTAATCATGGCGATCAAACGAAAAACAAAAAGGAAACGTACAAATATGTCACGCTGCTGTTACGTTAAGCTGACGTCACCTGGGCGTCTGGGAGAAAAATCAGTGATTAAGTGGAACAATATTGCTAACTAATAGCCGGCTTCATTCGTTCTAAACACGCTGAAAGAATCATAAGCCGCACTTGAACTGGTATAGCGCATTACGGGGAAGAAGAAACGGCCGAGCAGACCGACACAAGAGGACAGAGCGCTAACTTCCAACTGTCGGTCTGCTCGGCCGTTTCTTCTTCCCCGTAATGCGCTATACCAGTTCAAGTACGACGAACCAACTCGCCCAATCTTCAACACTCGTGGAAATCATAAGCCGACATTTAAGGATTGGTACACTGTGCGTTGCTGTTGTTCCTCATTATGTTATCTCTGGTCGCACTTCTATGCAAATGCAACACCAACACCGTGTTTTGCACTAATAATCTTTTCGCGTTGCTTCGTTTGGATGCCAGCAGTGCCCTGAGTTGCTTGCGCGCTGCCTTATTGCTTTGCGCCTGATGTTTTGTGACGGCGTGTGGGGCTTAGGAGACGCTTATGTTGTGCTACGCCGCCATTATTCCTGCCATTTTCAAGCTAGTCGGCTGGTCGTCGTTACAATTTTCGCTGAAGAAGTAAGACAGAGACATCTATATATGCATATGTATAATATACTTATAATTGTATCTTATACTAGTACACACTCGTTGAGATTCTCCCGAAAGTGTTCCTCGCTTTCAAAGTGTTTCCTGCGCCTCGAACGCAAGTCTTTAAAGCGTTCCCGCAAAGCCTTTTTTTGTTTGTTTACATAATCAGACAATGTGGTCATGCGAGGGCCACATTCTCTGGTTATGTAGAAATTTCTGGGTGTCTAGGTAATTCAAAATTATATTTTAAATACAGGCAAGAAGTTGCTAGCCCTGCTCTAGGCAACTTACGTCACCGGCAGGTCAGACTAGTTCGTCGAAGCCTAGAATATGGTCGTTGACTGATCTTATGATTGTCAAAACACATTCGAGGTCATGACACGCGACGTAGCTCCTTGCCTCTAAAAATATGTTTTAAATACATCAGCCAATACATCATCAGCAAGACAGACTACGTCATTGAAGAATAGTACATGGTCATTGGCTGATCAGACAATCTCCAGCACACATTCCAGATCATGACGCGGGATGACGCAGCTCCTTGCCCCTTTGCCATCGCCCTGCTGTGTTGCTTCCAGCGAGCATGGCGGCAATGTATTCACAAGGCAATAGAACTCTTATTGAAGTCTTTCTTTCTATGTTTACTCTACAAAAGCTTTGGAGAGCACCTTTGAGAATAAGTAAGGCTGTGTAGCAAGGTGATACTCGACAAGTGAGGTTCTTAGCATGTGAGTTAGACTGAGAAAGCGTACATAAACGTCACAATGAGCGCAGTACCGATGACGTGGCAGGTTAGCGTAAGGGTCTCCATATAACAAGCCCTCATGTAGCCCTGTACTTAAGACGATGAGTTCAAGGCGTACGGAACACTTTGACAAAACGGGATTTATGTCCTTACGCATACATGCGTGTGGTGTGTTCAACAGACGCTCTGTTTTCTGCATGTCCGTGCGTCCGAGTACATGTCAAAGATGAAAAAAAGCATATGTATTGCATATATAACGTTTATACATATCTATATGAATGTACCCAGACACAAAACACAAATTCTCTTAAATAAGTGCACAGCCGTCAGCACTACAACGATTTTTTCTTTGTTCCTGCCAGCAAAGCGCCTTGGAATCAAAACTCACGGCAGCATTTATTACGCATTGTTCTTTCGAAGCGAAGCGCCATCTTAGGTACGGTGTGACAGATCGCTGTATTAGGCAGGCGTTGAGTATATAGACAGGAAAAATCGAAGGTGTTGCCAGACTTCCGAACATTGGCTCGAGGAACTTACCGCCAGATAGCGCGACTATCGTTCGGTAAACGCAGAGAGCTATCAGTGTGTAGTCAACTGTTCAAATAGCGCATTCTGTTTGAGGGCGTGAGATACCCTTTCCACTTGAACGCTGAATTTTTTTTTCTCATACCGCAAAGTCATCGTAGAAAATGAGTACTGAGGATCGGTACGGCACAGCAGTTGTCGCATGAAGACAAAATTGTCTGCGACATTTTCACGCCGATTAGTTTCAATAGGCGTGTGGGCTTCTACGACACCACCGAGATTTAATATGCCATGAATTAATATTATAGCCTCAAAACAGGTGCGTTTTAAAACCTGGACAGCCTGTGTTCCCAACCATTAAGCTGGCTCTTGCGGGAGTATTGTTGTTTCTGTTTGTTTGTTTGTTCGTGTTTTTTTTTCAATGCGCGTCAGCTCTGCAGGAGCGAGCAAGCGAATGAAAGTTGTCGATAAAAAACCTGCTGTAATAAAGCGACAATGTAGTTGTTTCATATGTGCTGCTTTCACTGACTTATTTATTGGCTTCAGTGGCAGTCTTAGGTGCAATCACTGAAGTGGACGTTTCAAATGCAGGCAAACAAACACGCAACACACGAGGGCACGCCACTACTAAGCATGGCCTTCAAAGCATTGTACCCGGGCTTTCAAGACCTACAGCATGAACCATGCCGACGCCAATTCAAAATGGACACTTACAAAACTTCCCCAGCTACCGTGGAGAAGTGACAAGCATTTACTATACTATATTTCATTTTTTTTCAGTGCCAGCTAGTCCAAAAACAAAGCGAAATGTAGGGGGGGGGGGCAAGCGGGGAGGGGCAAAGGAACATTGTGAACGCAATGGAAACAGTTATACAGGAGGCTGTAGTAAGCATCACTATTGAACAATAAGCATACGCTAACAAACATTATGAAACGCACGTTTACGAATATATGCACAAGTTCGTAAAAAATCACGCACACAAAGCTAAAAAGAACACAATTATGGTAATGAATCTGCATAGTGTAGAATAGAGCGTGGCAGTGTGAATAATTAAGTTCACGTGAAAGGATAAATGTGTTTTTTTGAAGTCAGGAAGACAACGTTCTGCAAAAACATTTGAAAGACGTGCACTACCCTAATGGTTCGCGGAAGAGAATGAGACATTGAAGAAAGTCAATACTTGAGAAGTATCGTGTTGATTGATTGATTGATTGATTGATTGATTGGTCGATTGACGGTGCACCGTAGGGACAAAGGACACTCGACTATTGTGCCCTGTCTATACTTCGTCTAGGCAAACAACGATATTCTGAGTACAGCAACGGCCCCTGGTGGAACTGTCCCAAATACGACGATTTTCCATCCAGAAATTTGAACGCACGTTGGTGCACTATTTCCTCCGTGCGTCAACCTTACAAAAACATGTTCGATACGCCATCTTTATAACACTTATCACACTGCCGTGTCTGAGCATACATACCAGCTGTAATAACGGTATTTCCATAAATTTCTATGCGCTATTAATTACGAGTATTGGCGACGTCGTGTTTTCTCGGCAGCCGCACGCTCGTGGTAAACATAATGCGTAGAATATTTTCGCACAGATTGGCAACATTATTAAGTGTACTGCGCCCATAACCCTTGTTGCTTTTACTTCGCAAAAGTGACGCTTGGCACAAGTTGGCGAGTAATTCCACTCGTAATTGCTTTTTAATGTCGAGGAAAGCCATGAAGTGTACGTATACGTGTTTACCGCACGGATCTACGTAAAAGAGGCACGTCCCCGGGGGTCCAATCAACATGGCAGCCGACCATGGCAAGAGAACATATGGTGTGGTTCACGAATACGCTCGCTAACTGAGCGTAATCAAAAGAAGTTAGAACAAAGACGAATAGCCAACTCATCAGTATGCATGCATCAGCACATCTGTTTCTAAAAGTTAAACATTTTGGGCGGTGGGCAAGCACAGAGAATTGCGTTGGATTTCAAACAAAAAGGCGCGGTGCCATGTGAGCAAACAAAAGGAAGAAAAAAAAACTATGGAGGCAATCATATAGTCTTATGATTGGATTGATTGATATGTTGGGTTCAGCGTCACAAAACCACCACACGATTGGTTATGAGAAATGCCGTAGTAGAGGGCTCCGGAAATTTCGACCACCTGGGGTTCTTAACGTGCACCCAAATCTGAGCACACGGGCCTATAACATTTCCACCTCCATCGAAATGCAGCTGCCGCAGCCGGAATTCAATCCAGCGACCTGCGGGTCATCAGCCGAATACCTTAGCCACTAGACCACCTCGGCGAGGCATTCCTGACATTATAACAGAGTGTCTAGTATAGATGCACTCTGACGTCGGCGTTCGTGTGCCCCGGTGTGCTGCTGGCCGACAGGTCGCGGGATCGAATGCCAGCCGCCACGGCGTGTCTGCTGCATTTTCAATGCAGGCGAATGTTTGAGGTCCGTGTACTGAGATTTAGGTGCACATAAAAGAACCCCAGGTTGTGGGAATTTTCGGAGCGCGCCAATACAGCGTCTCATAATGATGTGGTTTTGGGACGTAAGGTTCCAGATATTATTATTATTATTATTATTATTATTATTATTATTATTATTATTATTATTATTATTATTATTATTATTATTATTATTATTATTATTATTATTATTATTATTAATATTATTATTATTATTATTGCGTTAACGCATGAGCTCTCCGCGCTGCCATGTCGGATCTCTCAGGACACGTAGAACACAGACCGTGGTTGACATCTGCTCGTCCAGGTGATGCGACAATTCCAGCTTCTCACAAAAAAAAAAACCTGTTCTTTGAATGAACTTATTTAATTATTATTCAGTTTCTTATCCTGGCAGTGGATTAGCCCCTCTTTTTAAATAACCTTACTATCGGATACCACGTGCACCCTACGCAACATTTGACTTGAAGAGGAACCATAATTTTTCTACCAGATTTAGTTTATATGAGCCGCTTTTTTAGTATTCGGTAAACCAGCAGTTTCTTTGTTTTTTTAGAGAAATATACTTCTTATTGCACAGGAAACGTTTCAGAGGGAATATATAGCAGAGAGATAGGACAGAGCTCTGTCCTATCTCTCTGCTATATATTCCCTCTGAAACGTTCCCTGCGCGCTTAGGAAGTATATTTCTCTCAGAAAACTGCACTACCAACCAGACAAGTAGCCACTCTTTTGAAACCAGAAGTGCTGGACTGGAAGGCGCTTGGAAGAGAAAGAAGTTTCACTTGTAGCTTGTGCCACAATAGGAAAAAAAAAACGAATTGCTGCCCTTGCTCGCGTCTACACGGTAAGTATATACAAAGCAACCGTGGTGATAACCCGGAAAACACTAAGCAGCTTCGGTCAACAAAATTAGCAGCGAACCTTCGCAGTTTATGACTCTCAAGCACCGCGACTGGAAATACATTCGAGGATAGTGGCCGGGCACGAACCGAAGATTATGCTACTCTTGGCGAATACCATAATCGCGAGCAGCTTAACAAGTCAACGCACCGTTTTTTTTTTTTCCCGCGCACGTGCGCTTCGGTTTCCTTGAACGAAAACGGCTATCCGAGGAACAGTTGACGGGGGCGCTGCAGAGAGACATCGGGCGCCAGAATGTCAAAAACATCCACAGCGCGCACTAAAATAAAGTGCGAACGACCTTCGTTGCGTCGTGCGCGCGTAAGATGACGTCACCGTATGGGTGCGCACGCGCGTTCGATAATTTATCGGTTTCCCTTCCGCCTTCCTCGCGGAAGGCGCCGAACTTTTGCCGGAGGCCTATCAGTTTTTCGCACAGACCTCACGGTGCGGTTGGGATTTCACGTAACAAACTCTGTAGAAACGCATCACGAGGACGACTGTCACTTGTCAAAATCGGGCGCGTATTTTCCGAAGATGGATAGATGGCATTCGCAACCGACTCAGGGGTGTTTCGTCCCAATATTCCGATGTCATTTTGAGGGGCGCCGTAGTGGGAAGGCTCCGAAAATAACGAGTACCTGTTAACGTATGGAATTGTAAGCACGCGGGGAACCAGCGTGTCACCTCCATGGTGACGGCCGCAGCTGCTGAGATTCCAGACCGTGGCCTTCTGGGTCAGATCAGCGCACCTCTACTACTACTAAACCACCGTGGTGCGTTGGAATCCTTAGGCCCAAACTCGCAAACCAACCTTGTGATTATCTCTCGTTTTACTTTATCGTTATTGCAGCCTTCATGCGCATCGAGTGCATCAAAACAGTAAGCCCCGAAATAGATAACTAAGGCTGGTTTGGGAACGTTTCCTTGATGCTTATTTATCAAGCACATTAAGGGAACAGAAAGAATAAGTAAACCGAGTGATAAAGAACGATAAGAATTTGGTACTTCACGAGTATGGGCCTCAATCAAACATACACCTCATGAAGAGTAAGAAAAAAAAGCAGTGGTCACCACAATTTCCTTCCACTCCCGGCCCCGCAATTATAATTAGCGGACTCCATTTGGCGCGAGTGCAAACAAAACTACGCAGCTCTACGCAGACAAACAAACACATCGCAAAAAACTATTTCTTCGTATATACCATTAACTACACACTAACACAGCTTGGTTCCCGTACTACACTAACACAATTGTAGTACAACTGTAGATTTCCGCACAGAACTTGCAATCTTGTGTGAGTCCCCGCAAAAGTTGTGTGCGACCACATGAACACATCACTGTCACAGTCATAATTATTTCAGACAGCCAAGGTACGGGGCGACCTAAGCGACCGCTGTGTAAACTCTCAGTACGGAAGACAGAGCGCCGATGCCCCGAAACATCCTCTCTCGCTCACTTATGATCACATCTCCATCCACTAAAGCATAACGCAACGTAAGGTAACGTCGTCGTTCAGCAAATTGCTTCACGCAGAAAGATGTTTCTCGCATTGATCTTCAATGACTTGGCTGTAGTTTGTACGCACACACACTCGTACGACGTGGACTACTGCCGCGCGTCGAAAAGGGGCTCAGCGAGAGAGAGAGAGAGAGAGAGAGAGAGGGGGGGGGGGGGGGGCGAAGGAGAAACCGAAGTATCGGCACTCACACACACCGACCGTTTCTCTGACGCCGGCAACATCACAGCTCTTATCTCCGATCGACGGCGGAAGCTCGCATCAGGAGCTTCAATGTCGCTGACTGTTTGGCCAGCGAACGCCAAACACACACATGTATACGTATTTATGCACTCTGAAACACGCGGCGCGCCGGTAATTCCCTCCACGCTTCGAGTCAGGCCTTCCGGGTACTTTACATCCCGAAAAAGAAACAACAAGCGTGGCGCCGCGACCTTGCCAGCAACGACGCCGAAGAAACCGGAGCCCGATATATTCACGATGTTGCTTTGCGGTCTTATTTCCGTCGGCACGCGGCTATAATGCGTACACTGCATCGATTGAGCGGGCTTCTCGCCTCGCCAACATCTCCGGTCATTGTTTGGAGCGCGACTCTATTATGCGTATAAGTAATACGTAAGAGTATAGCGGACTACCGAAACCGCCGCGTCGCGATTAAGTTCATCTGACCTCATAAGCGGGCCGGCTATTGTTTCGTTATGACGAAGTGGCCAGGCTGCGCCTTGTTTCTCGGCCGCGGTGGCCGTGTAGCCGTGAACGCTGAGGTAATCCGTTTACCGAGTGTTTTTCTTTTCTTTTTTCTCACGATGAGAAGCGCTGATTGTGGGGCCTCGTCGCCTCGCATTTTGCATGCTTGGGAACACCGCGTCAGCGATGGGAAGACGGGATTAAGTGCCTTCTGTAGCAACGGTGGTAGTCACTCCCCGCTGATAAAGACTTCCAGCTACCGACCTTTCGCATCAGCACTGGGTAGGCGAACGCTAAATGTCAGTAAATGGCGACAGTTGGACAGATGTATCTACAGGGTACGCTGCACGAGTCCGAAAAGAATCGAACTTTGCATGTAAGAAAACTGAGTAACGACGTGCTGCTCACATTTTTATTGTCTTTCCGGGGTGGGGGGGGGGGGGGGCTAATGTGGAAGT
Organism: Rhipicephalus annulatus; assembly: GCA_013436015.1. NCBI lineage: Eukaryota > Metazoa > Arthropoda > Arachnida > Ixodida > Ixodidae > Rhipicephalus > Rhipicephalus annulatus. The sequence goes on along the minus strand of WOVY01006156.1, from coordinate 46,818 downwards.
AAACCACCGTTCTTGGGATGCAACAATGAGGGTGTTGCATCACGCTCACGCTATTGGGATGTTGGACGTTCTTAAGACGTTGATCGTTGTTGAGATGCTGAACGTTCTTGGCATACAACACCAAGGGTGTTCCACCACCGTTATGAAAAACCCACAGGCTTTTGCCCCTACACATTGAACAATGCTGCTATAGATACACTGAGAAAAAGTTGTGGGGCTGATTAGACGACATGTCACCCTATATGAGTGAAGGGGGGTGGGGGGATTTGTTGTTTTTGCCGCGTGCGTGCGCACAGGGAGACATAAGCTCTCCCCTCAGTGGGCCCGGGATCAGCGCTTCTCCTGCAGCTTCTGTTACTTTTTCCCCGTGCTTTTTTTGGAGCTGTTTAAAAGAGATTTGATTGATTTATATGTGGGGTTTAACGTCCCAAAACCACCATATGATTACGAGAGACGCCGTAGTGGAGGGCTCCGGAAATTTCGACCACCTGAAGGGGTTCTTTAAGGTGCACCCAAATCTGAGCTGTTTAAAAAGAGAGTTTAACATTGTTTTCACAAAAGCGCCAATACTTTTCCAGCTAAATTTCTCGGGCCTGCCACGAGCCCCATATTCATGCCAAGTCTAATTGGAAAGGATGCATATATGTAACTTCTGCGGTGTTGCCTCGATTATTCGGGAGGATTTTCCGTATTACATATAAAAGGAAATAAGTCTCAGGAACAAAGGCTTATGATTGCTCTTCGTGCAAGAAACTGCAGCACAACATGAATGGCAATTCTCTTGACCTTGCTTCAACACTCTCCCTGGGCCTTCAGCGCTGTCACTTCATTGGCAAGCCGTTATGTCGAAGCTTGTGCTCCCGCTCTGCGGAAAGATAACAGAATTCACACATGATGCAAACGTCCGTGCACAAATAACCAGTAATCACAGGACTATAAGTCGGCGTTAAACAAAATCCCGGCAGCATTGCTACAGTTGCACCACTGTTGTTCTACCACTGTAGTATTCGTCGCTTATGGGGGTGGGGTGGGGGTGCAGCACATCTCGTATGTCGTCTGTCACGTTATAATAGTTCTAAAGTTGAACGCCTTAGGATCCCTCACAAAGCGAGAAAAATCTCCGTGAAGAGAGTCGTGATGAGTGGGCGACGCTAGTTCATAACAACCATGATGTTCATTTTGAAGTCGCTGACTATAGTATAACGGGTTTGGGCTTGTATGTGGTGTACAACGTTCTGTCATAATTATGAGTGACATTAGTGTATTCGTTAAACCTTTTTATTGTGTATCCCATATGTTACCCGCGTGTTGCCTCATATACTGTTAATTGTGACGTAACGATACGTGAAGAGTCGCCGACAAATCTAGGTCCTAAGAACCATATCATGTCTAAGTTGAAGTCGCCGACTTGTAAAAGTGTTTGTGTTTGTAGGTGTCTTTTTACTGTTCCGTACAAGTATGATGTCCCAGTTATGATTGGTATAAGTCTATTGTGAAACATTTCCTTAGTGTCTCACATATATGCTTCCAATATAGTGCGCATGGACGCCAAACGAATGGACAAGCGTCGCTCTGAAGGGGCTTCGCCCCTTGAAGTGACCGTTGGCGGCAGCGTCGGCGTCTACGCGAGTTATGCAAGAAATAATCATGGTACGATGACGGTACCACGTATGCGAAAGGAGTGGGGAAGGATTAATCAATACGATTGACAGACTAGAAAAGGAGGATTTCTGTCGAGTTCAAGTCACCTGAGGGACCACGTGATTTCATTTTTTCCCGTGCCGTAACGAGAAACATACGGAGGCACAAGGCGAGAACGGCCCGCATGGTAAAGCGATTCCACGGACGATCAAATCTGACGCTTGTGTTTCGGTTTGAGCGGTATACGATCTCAACAAAGTAAACTCTCACTGCAGCGCGTAAGGAAGCACTGCCGAGAAGAGACTAATGCAAGTGGACCGTCCACGACACGGGCATTAATATATCGGCAAAGGAAGATCCGATACCAGCATATAGGTTTATCGCAGGACATTTCAAAAAAATGAGGAAACCGAACACCCGCCCCGTGGACTGCTTTTCGGGACTCGAGCTACGCGAATAGCTAGGAAGCGCGACGAGCCACAGCCAAATGCGTCATAAGGCCAGATCATGCCACCAAAGCGCTTGCCGAGATGGGAGTCAGAGACGCTATCATTGGGTCGATAAGTGGCGCGGCACCGTACTTAGCTGATCGCTCTGGACGTTCCAAATTTGAACGCGAGTTTCGCGCGGGCTGAGAAAAGACAGGCTCGAGGCCAACAGTCTTCGCGCGCGCGGCCGCACTGACGAGAGCAGGAAATGTGCCGTTCGATAGAAGTGAGGCGTAGATTAGCCCTTCGAGAGAACCACACGTTTATAAAAAAAAAAAGCAGGCGCGTCGCGAAGCAACGGATAGCGATTAATCGTGATTAGCTTTTTCCTTCGGCGCGGGGCTTCGTGAAGTGTAGGACCCCGTTTTTCTCGCACATCTCCCGGCGACGCGCTGCCGATGTGGCCCAAATAGATAGTGAGGAATACATAGAGAAAATGCATGAGCCGCTGGTATCATCTAGGCTTCGGCATACATTCCGGTCGTGCTGACGCGTTTCTTCGTTTTGTCATCTCTCCTTGGTCTCATAACAACCGCGTGCGTTAGACGTGTTGGCATTCGGCGTTTGTGAAACAGAGATATCTTACAAGAAACCAAGCAAGACGGAGCGAATTTCAAAATGTTATTTTTTTTTTAATTTCAAAGTTCGTTAATAAATTCTTCGCATTTAAAAACTAACGCATTATTCTCTCGGCATGCTTATCGTCTCTCTGGCGTACTTCTCGACGCAGGAACAGCGATTACCGGGACGTCCATATAGTACGTATACACTCATTGGTCTACGTAAGCGAAATGCCATTTGCGAATTCTCCTGCCCCGCTTTGCGGTGCAGCCGTCCGTCCGTTCTTTCTTGTCTCGTACGGCTATCACGTGCGATAAACAGACTACTTTTTGCGTGTCTCCGGCAGCACAAGCGAACCTGACAACGTGTGTAGCCGGCAAGCGCGAAATCCCGATAGGCGGGCTCAAGCCTCAGTGCATGGCTTTGTGCACACACGTGCTTTCAAGAAATAAGTGGCGAGGAGGAAATATAGCCTGTAGGAAGTAGGCAAGTAGCAAATCACTCCCTCGTCTTTGAACCAATGCCACCGAAAAAAATAATTCAGGGGTGCTACCGCGCGGAGCGGTGCCTTGTACCTTATGCTATGCTAATCTTATCATCCAACACTGGCGGCCGGCTGATCGCGTTGATAACGCGGACGGACCGTCGCTGTGACCGCTGACTAAGCATAAAAACCATGGAAAGCATTGGCATCGTAAGAGGAATCGTTGCGCGATTGCACCCCAGGCCTGCTCACTACTCCGGGCACGAACTCTGCCGGAACTCAGTTTAAACCCTCGGCTCCTGCCGAGTAGACGTGAACATTCATGCTCCCGCCGTAGCATGATTGCTAAGCCTGACGAAACCTGTCGTTGCGTGCTGTTGTTTCCTTCGGCGAGTGCACGATCACTTTTTTTTTAGTGCGTCTTTGATGTGCTGCGTGGTGATATGATCTGCTTCGTTCACTGAATGTTCGTGTAGTGGACACCTGCAAGTTCTCCCAGTGGGGCACTGCTGCAGGCCCAACTGTCGCCACCATTGACAATGTGCCGGAGGTCCGAGTGTTTTGCCTATTGAAAAGGGGTCCACCATAGGAATGGTGGATTCCACCGTCTACCATTTTGGTGGATTATGGCGGTGGAAATAGTGGCACATGGTGTATGGTGGCGTATGGTGGACGACCAAATGGACGACCAAACACCGAAATGAGATCGTGCCGTTTATTGCGACGACATCATCGTGCGTTCTCTTCGTGATTCGAAGGTATGCTTTTGGTTTTGTTTTAGGAGCACCACCTCTAACACGTTTAGTTCTTCCTGTAAAGTGATGTCGTGTGTGCTTCTGACTTGTGAGCGTAAACCTTGACATTATAGACACAGGAAGCAGAGCTTCGCTGACGCTTACACCTGCGATGAAGCAGTGTTCCGAGACTGTGCTAGGAATAGCATACCAGTTGTTGACGAGCACATCCTGCCTAGAGGCTATCTGCTTGGCTGCAGAACAATGGCGAAACAAATTAGACGTGCCCTGTCGTCCTTAAAAAAAAAAAACATGTGAGCGCGTGGCCAGAACCTTGCTGTGGGTGCCTACAGCGTCATCAACCGACATCCAAAGCAAGCACCTCGGAATTGGGCGTCATCTATTGGCAAACAAAAAAAAATGGCCCGAATCTGCATGTTACACTGCAAATGTCCTCGAAAGACGATGGTCTTGCGTCTGGAGAGAGTGAGCAAAACGTTTATTTGATGTCCTGCCAAGCAAATCGGTGAATTGTATTCTGAAGGCGCTGCGTGAGAGTGCCTAGAGCGTGTAGCGGAGGTGAACAAGCGCATCGAGGCACGTTAGACACGAGTGCCATCTGGCAGTTATCTTCGAAAACGAAGGCGTGCACGCCCGCGGAGAAAGATGCGCGCCTGTCTCGGGGGTGATAAGATGTAGAACGCAAAGCGACGGGCAGGTGGCACCACCGTGTCGTCGTAGCAAAGCGTTGGAAACACTTACCTTTTTGAGCATCGCGTTGCACTGTCAGCGCAGTGCGATAAACGCTACAGTCCTTAGAGTTACTTGTGCGTGCCTCTTCCAGTATAAAGGCAGACACACAAAACGTCAACGTGTTGTTATGGCGCCTCTGATATGCGCAATAATTGCTCTTTAATGAACAATCGCACAACTATGAACGCTAAACCTTGAGTGATATTGGTGGGCGCTGCGGATGGGGTTGGCCGTTTGGTGCCGTTTGAGGTATCGCTAAAGGCGAACAAACAGACAAATGTACAGACAGACAGACCAAAATTTTTTTGTCGAAATGCCCCAAGAAAGGCTATCGTCTTTAATATCGAGTCACGGCAATTGTAGAAGCGCTGCTAGAAAGCAATGCAACCCCGTTCTGGTGAGCGGTGGTGCCTCCTAAAGCGAACGTGCTTTCTTTTGCCGTCGGTTGATGGTGCAATAGGCAACCGTCGAAGAGTGCGCGCCACGCGCTCGCATGTTCCCTTTCAGAAAGAATGAGAGTGTACAGCTGGGGTCGAAAATTCCCAGCCGCAGCACTCGGCCGAGAAGCGGCATGTCGCTGCCATCGGGATCCCTCTCCCTTTCTTGCTCTCCTTGATAACAGAGCGAGTGAGAACTTAATTTTGAGGCACTGCGCCGAGCTTTCAACTAAGCTGCAGAAATTAGGCGCCTTCTTCTTCATCCAACCGCTACCACCAACAACTTTATTTTGGTCTAAACGTGACAGAGACTGGACGGGCTGGACGCCCCACTAGCTCGGCCTGGTGGCTCCACCCAAGGGGGTGCCGGGAAGCGGAGTCTCTCGGTGATGTCCCTCTAGACAGCTGCAGGAGTCTGTTGTCGAGTTCCGTGCTGCACGTGGTAGCATCCCGAGAGGTTTTGGCTGGTAGTTTTGACCCCGAGTTAAAAGGGCACAACCAGAGCACGTGTTCATACTTGCAGTACTCGTGGTGGCAGTGTGGACAGTGGGGCGGGAAATCCGGGTAGAGTCTGTGCAGTATGGCTGGCGTGATGGAAGTACACTGTCGTCCTTTAAGACAGGAAACATGCAAACGCGTGACCTGCGCTCAGCGGCGACTGCTGCCTACATACAGCACCATCAACCGACAAAAAAAAAAGTTCGCTTTCAGCGTCATCTGTTGCCGAAAATGAAAATACCGAGCTGTGACCGGTAGACAAGCGCTGCTAGATTGCACTCCGTCTCGGCTCACGCCTGTAGTGCGTAGTCCACTGCCAACATATCAAACGTTGTGTGTGACCACGGCGCAAACTGCAGTAATAGCCCGACATCGCTCGCCGTGCGAGCGGTGAGGAAACTTTATCTGGCAGCGTTTGTCTACCGGCCATGACTCGTTATCTTGCTTGGCCGGCCATAGATGGCGCCAAAAGCGAACGTGCTTTCTTCACTTGTCGTATGATGGTGCTGTAGGCAGCCGCCGCAGAGCGCAGGCCACGCGTTCGCGTGTTCTCTTTCATAAAGAACGACAGTGTACAGTGGCGGAGAGCACCCCGGCGCCTTCCCGCGGCTGCCAGAGAAGCTCGAGAGGGCGCACTGCGCAAGCGCATACTTTTCTACCTACCAGCTGCGCTTTCACTCCCTTTAACTGTGCGCACAGCGGACCGCCAGAAAAAAAAAAAAAGGCAAGCTGTCACTTTTGCAGTCGCTAAGGAACCTTGCCTGTAGTGTCGTCAGGAACCTTGTATGTAACTTGCATGTAGCGGCAGTTCTCGGAGCGGGCCGCTTCATCGTCTTCGTTACAAACATTCCACGGTGGCGAGAACTATAGTTCTTTCATAGCTGTGGTTTCAGAGTGATTATGCGACAGAAATTTCGAAAATTTCTTGCGAATACGTCAGAAATAAGGAAGGGAGCAACTGAATGTTCTCATTTTTTTTCCCGAGCCCCGCCGTGGTGGTCTAGTGGCTAAGGTACTCGTCTGCTGATCCGCAGGTCACGGGATCAAATATCGGCTGTTGCGGCTGAATTTACGATGGAGGCGGAAATGTTGTAGGCCCGTGTGCTCAGATTTGTGTGCCCATTAAAGAACCCCAGGTGGTCTAAATTTCCGGAGCCCTCCACTACGGCGTCTCTCATAATCATGGTGATTTTGGGCCGTTAAACCCCACATATTAATCAATCATTTTTTTTTCGAAGAATACGAACTTCGCAGCTGAGCCTCATGAAATAACCAAGCATCCAATGAACTCAATCATGACGCTTCGATCAAAGACAATATTCAGCGAAGATTACAGCGTGGCTGCCGTAGTACGTGAGCCACTATGAGCGATAAGCTTTCTATTGTAGTCTTCTTTAGCGTAGCGCATTGTCGGCGTCAAATGAAACGCGAACAGCGGAGCGCGTGGCCTAAGCGTTAGCAAACCCACAGCAGGCACCGTCCGCTCACCACCACTGACATGCACTCACATCCGGTTCAGCATCACTGTACCCCCCCCCCCCCCCCCCCACACACACACTGCAATATCGCTTGCTTGTGTTTTTGTTCTGGCATGCTGCTGAAAATGCATGGTTACCGGCAGGGGCATGCACTTACCTTTTTTTTTTCTTTATGTCATTTGAAATATCAGAACTATAGAAGATAGGCCACGATATCGAGCTGCCAGAGGTTCATGTGGTGGTGCCAGACCGGATATGCGCGCCTTTCAATGGTGGTCACCGGACTGTGCTCACTGTATCTTTGCTAATGCTTAATCGACACGCTCCGCTGCTCACGTTTTATATGACGCTGATAGCACATAGGCTGTCGGCCTCCTTTGGGGTCAAGCTAGACTTATGGCACAGCCTGAACGACCCTGTCTGTGCCCGTATTTCACGTTGCCTCGCGCGGATCGCTATAAGCGCGGCGTGGCCGTGTATGGAAGTGCGTCGAGACGGCCCGGCCCCAGCGCTTACACTGTTTTCCCAATTTGGCGCGTGCCCGGCTCGCTCGTTTTGTTCGTGTACGCACTGCAACGAGCGTGCGCCACTCGCGAGCTGTAAAACACCGATGCTCCGCGCGCCGCCGACCCATTACCGGCCGTGAAACCATTGCCGACGCGGCCGCCACGCCCACTGAGTTGCAGGCCGAACCTTCACGCAGTAAATCGTAACCGACCCCCCCCCCCCCCCTCTCCTTTCTCCGTTCACACACACGCACACTACTTTCTGTACATAGCGTGCAACACTGTGGAGTCTAGCAAGAATTCTTGTCGGTGCTCATGCAAGAACAAATGAATCAATGTTTTTTTGCGTAGTGTCATATTGTCACGAGGTTGGGACGAGGACTAAAGTACCAGACTGTAATGTCTAAGGTGGAACTGCGTATTTGACCAAACTTGTGGCCGGTAAACGGAAAGTCGGATTGCAGTGATACACACTGGTACTGATAGCGACGTATGGAGCGTCGGCCGTCGATCAACTGACAAGTGGTGACGCGCGTCGGCATTTATGCAGGTGCTGTCGAATATCCCAACGGTGTCGCTATAGTGGCCATGTAAGTTGCAGATGAGTCTGTAACGTTGTGGCCACGTAAGTTGCAGATGAATCTCTAATGTTCGCGCTTTGCGCGTAGTTGGATCGCAAGGTTTTATAGATACGATTACCTCGATGGTTCTTAGTTAATCGGCGTGGTTGGGGGGGGAAGTGGTTCTTAAAATTGGAAAAGAAAAGAAAAGTGAACCCCGCAACTGTCTGCAGCTAAGTGCGACACCTCAGCAGTGGTTCACATGGGAAGGGGAATGGGGGATAATAGACTTGAGCGAAGAGAGGAAAGAGAAAGGAGAGAGCGAGCAAAGGAAGGGGGGGACGCACAGATCGTCGTAAGCCACAGCGAGCGAGGACAAACCGAGGGGATAGAAGAGATAGAAAAGATGGAGCACGGTCACTGGAGTCCGAGGACGGGGCGCACCTGCGAGAGCTCCTTTCGGCGTCGGTGGATGGCGTAGAACAAGTCCAGTAAGTCAGAGCTGCACTGTCGTCGGAGGTGGAAGGTCGTCGGCGGCAGGAGATGACGTAGGGCGAGTCCAGTCGGCCAGAGCCACGATGACGCGGGAGATTGCAAGCGCGCGGAGCGCGCGAGCGCACAACCGATCGGCCCGAAATCCAGCAAGCGAGTCCTCGGCGTGGTTGTGCAAGGCAGCACTTACGCACGTGCAATGGTATCATAACGAAACGTGAGGAAGGAGCGGGGTATTATATTCGACCCGCGTAAGCGAAATGAAGGGAACTTACGAAGAAAATCAGGGGTGGAGGGTGGTAACAAGGTACAGCCTTAGGGAGTAATCAAACTATAGATAAAAATATCTGTACCTCAGTACTAAACGCAACAAGCAACGCAAAACAACCAGTGATACTTAAGCTACTAGTTAACAATGTTCGAGGCGTGAAAATATGCACAAAATATCATAAGGTTTTTTATTCATTTGCTTAGGGCAAACCAAAGGAAAAATCATTCTTGTTTGTTTTTCTTTATAGTCCATTAAATTGATCAACAAATTACAAAGATTACCTGGAGAGGCATTTAGCGCTTTCGCTTAAGTATACCAGAATGAAATCGGGTGTAAGGGGGACTCGATGTATTCGATTAGAATTAACACACCTAATTTGAAAGGATAACGGATTTACCATTGTGTGCCCAAATATTTTCTCTCTTGAGGCTGATTACTGAGCGAAGTGAAGTTAGCTACCTTAAAAAGCCGGCAAACTGTGTCGTGCGGTATTTGTTCCGCGTTTTTATATCGTCCTCATTTTCGGTTTCAAGGTCTCGTGCTCGGCTCTGCAAAACCACGAAAGCCGATCACAAACCGCACATTGTTATGCACACTTTACACTTTGATTTGTAGGGTTTAACGTCCCAAAACCATCATATGATTATGAGAGACGCCGTAGAGGAGGGCTCCAGAAATTTCGACCACCTGGGGTTCTTTAACGTGCACCCAAATCTGAGTACACGGGCCTACAGCATTTCCGCCTGCATCGGAAATGCAGCCGCCACAGCCGGGATTCGATCCCGCGACCTGCGGGTCAGCAGCCGAGTACCTTAGCCACTAGACCACCGCGGCGGGGCCGAATCTTGGGCGAAGCTTACAAATCTTTGTACGCCTTCTATACGGAAAGGAACACAGTACCTAACCATGCGCAGCCGCTTTCTAACCAAGCAGCTCAACGAGCACTCGCGCCAGCAACGGGTGGACGAAGCCCCATACATTTCGAGACGCGTGCGCGTTTATCGTGCTGCCGCTATAGCTGTGCTATAGCCTATAGTCGTAAAAATGGTGCAACGTGAGGCACAGATTGCTGAACGAGATCGGAGTCACGTGCTCGCAACAGATGGCGCGAGCTTCCTCTACGTTGTGTTGTTGCTTCATGGCGGGGATATTGTACTGTGCAGGCATAAAGACTCCATCGTGCGTTTACGAACCCGTCAGGCGTCTCTGAACGCACAACCCAAATTAGTTGCCCAACCAAGCAGGTTATTAAGGGCGAAGCTTTTAGATGGCTGATCAGACGCGAAAACATGCCGCTGCCTTCGTCGGTGTCCATGGACACCGACGAAGGCAGCGGCGGCGGCCTCAACGAGAGTGATGCCGTAGAGCATCGTCCAGTGATGACGTCATCGTAACGCAGATCGCAGAAATTCCGTGACATCATGACGTCATTGCATGACATCATCCCTTGTTTATCGGTGTGCGGATCATGCAGGCAATGCAAAACCAGGTGTGGTGCAGAAAATTTGCAATGCCTCTGATCCTGGAGGCCGGGCAAAGAAACGTTAGCTGCGGTAAGCTTTCGGAGGGAAGGGAGGAGGAGGGTTGGGTAAGATCAATACACTGACTTCAGGCTTTATAGACTTCAGATTGTCTGAGGCAAATGCAAAAGGAACCCTGTCAGTTCATGTCGTTGTTGTTGCTGCTGCTGTTGCTTCCGACTTTCATGCGATTACATTAACAGAACACGTGCACTGTCGTAGAACTTACAAATATAGCACTGCGGCCATATAAAACCCTCGTGCTCGAGGCACTCCGACATGAATTTAGCACCAGGAAGATGGAGCGTATTGACAGGTTCTTAATCAACCCTGCAGTGTCATGCTATAAATCTGATCTTATATACGTCGTGGACCACAAAATAGCTTGATGCTGCGGAAGTAAAACAATTGTAGTACTAACAGGAAAATGCTTGATATATCTTTGTTCAGTGCCTACTGCAGGCGTGTAACAAGGAAATATTTTTGAGGAAAGCCCACCCGCTAAAGATCTTGACTTTTTTTAAAGAAATCGACCAGTTTTCATTACTTGTTTTCAGTGGAACACCATCCCAAACAAACAGAATTACGGGGAAAGGGAAGGACCCCCTTAGGGCAGTTCTCCCCACCCTCCCAGGCTACAAGCCTGACCTACTGTGGCATCGGTAAAGAACACACAGATGATGCTGCTAAAGATGCCCACAAATATGGCATCCATATAGGCCACTCCACTGTCAACAAATGAAGTATCCGCAAATATTCGTATGCTCGAAACCGGATGTGCGTCTGGTTAACCTCCCTACCTTTCCTTGCATCTTTATCTCTCTCTTTTTCTCTACGGGTCATACACCATCTACGTGGAAAATGCCTGGTTCATTACATACGCGCCTTCATACCCGTGCTTCCTACTTTAAATTCCATCTGGACTACACCGATCTATAACAACCGTTCTCTGCCGCCGATGGCTTGGGGTGTATTTACAAACGTCCATATTCCATGGTGTGCTTGCAACCACAGCGCTATAGTGAGGAGGCTTTCAAGGCAGAGTTCACGGCGTGGGATAATCGTGATTAAACACGATAATTGGATGGCATAATGGTCTCAAAGCCATTGCAACGTATCAGAAATACTCCAGTGTAGGGTTTATTAAGACTAGTTGAATTCCGCAGGAAGTTTGAACGGCAATCAAAAAAGTCTTCAGAAGAAGGAAACAACTAGCGATTCAGAGCAAGCATGCAGCCCCTTATATATATATATATATATATATATATATATATATATATATATATATATATATATATATATATATATATATATATATATATATATATATATATATATATATATATATATATAAACGCTTTTGATGAGCTAGGAAGGATGCTCTCACGACCCACCCATGCGCCACAGATATGCGGCGTGTTAAATGACAAAATTACGCCTCCGAAATCCACGTGCAATTGACACGGAAAATGCAGTCGACCGCAAAATGGCCAAGTGATAGAGCGGCGAAATTCAGCGGCTCCCGCGTATACGATGGGGGAAATGGCTGATAGGCGGCCGATAATTGAGGCCAGGAATGATACCTATAGATTAAATCGGGATGCTTAGTATCTACGCTGCCGGGCGAGGAAGGTGTAAACAGAATTACAGGGTAAATGACCACATTGAGAAAAAAAGAGGAAGACCGAAGGGGCAAGGGTTATTTTACTCTGTGCACTTATGCGGGCATTTGGGCGTCTCTTAGAGAGAGAGAGAGAGAGAGAGAGAGAGAGAGAGAGAGAAAAGGCAGTGGTAGTGTATAAACACTGAATATATAAAGTCACGGGGCTTAAACTCAAATGCTTATCTTAAATGCAGGGACAGACTTTGTGGCACGGGATGCTTATCGGGCGCCTGCTCTAGCCCCAAGAGGTGGGCGTCGCTTGCGGCCGACGGCACATTAACAGAGAATGCCGCAAAAGTGTTACTATCGTTACGGGGAAGATGAAGGTAGTTTGGTGATCCAGTGAAAAGTCAACATTGACAGGCGCCTAAATTACGTGAGAACACATACAAACGCAGCGAGCGATGATATGATTAGGTGGCGACCTCAATAGGGGTGCTGCGGTCGATCTCTGGTGTCTTCCCGTTGACGCGATGACGAAGCCTCCGCGAAGAATTAAGTTGCAGTTTGATGGTCGAACTACTTTTAATTGATGGTGATTGTGATAAAATACCATCGGGGTAATGACATGTTTTTTGACAGGGATAGAATTTTACAGCCCGCAGGCTTGATATCAAGTATGAGATGACGGGGGTTATTTTTCGCAAACTGCAATATATGGTCATCCGGTAGGCGTCATGCCCATTCTTCGTCCCAGCTTTGCAAATAACGCATGCCAGTTTTCTTCCAGTTTACTTCAAACGTATATTCACTAAGTTTTTCGTTTTCTTTAGCTTGTCTGTTGAACTGCCACGTGAACCACTACGTAATAGCCACGTGTACGCATCGTTTTAGTTTTCCAGAAGTTTACAGTGCCCGTATTATGCCTATGTATTACAAAAGCGTATCATATCCTGCTGAAGGTAACCATGTATAGATGCGAAGCAGCGGGCGCTAACGCTTATAACTGGCGTCGGCGTTGACTGTGGCGTCATCGCGGCGTTGCGCAGGAGAGGAACCCGCGGAAGCGCAAAGCACGCAGTGGTGGACCGGTGTTTCCTACTGGGACACGCCAGTCACTGTTAATGGGTAATGAGAGACGGACGACTGCGCTTGTACACAGAGACTCGCGTTCGGCTTTTAGTCAACGCGCACGCTGGGAATCAGCCCCGCCGTTAAAGCCCGGGAAGACACCCGGGGCGATCCCCGGCACGTGCATTTCGAGAGCCGCAAATCCGTGCGTTGCGGATCACGCCTCGCAGCACACCTAAATCATAAAACACACTCGCACCTAGGCTATAGGTCCCATATGCTCGCATCTAAAGCACATCGGCGTACGGGGAAGAACTGCAGCGTTCGTGAACCGACTCTGGGGAGGAAGCGAATGCGATCAAGCGCCACGGCGCGGTCGTCGACACGAACAAGGCCAGAAAACACAATCGCGGGAAGCGCGATGCTTAAGAGAGATACTGTCTCTGCACACACACACACACAAAGCAGATCCCAGCCTTCGTATCAGTGTAGGAAACTTAAAAAGAAGAAGAAAGGCACCCTTCTTCCTTTCACCGCGACTACGGAGCGACACAGTCTCGAGAAAAAAGAAGGAACCTACGGCGAAAGCGAGCGAAGCCAGAGACGAAGCGAAGCCAAGTAGAGATGGAAACGCGAGCCCGTCCTTGCTCCAATTCTCAGCGCCCCGGCAGGGGGAGTAGCCTCTCTTATGCGAACGACTGCGACGACGACCGACGCCACCGTATGCGCACCACCTCGTCGGAAGCTGCTGCTACTCCTCGCGTCCCAAGCGGCGGCGGCCACGCCGTTAATTTCGATATTCATTTGCGAGTCGAGGCCAGCCGGACGCGACCACGGCGGGGAGAAGCGAGGACCAATCTGTCTTGCGCTCCTTTCGGTTATCGCCGCGCGCCACACCGCGCCTCGACTTGCCCTATCTATTTTTTTTTTGCGTGTGTGTGAGTATGCACTCTCGGCCGCACGCCTGTTGTGCGTGCGTCCGTGCCACAAGCAGTCAGGCCTCGCCGCTTGAAAATATAAGCAACGGCATGCTAGTCGGGCTCGAAGAGCCTCCATACCCAAGGAGTCTCGAAGCGAAATGCATCCGAAGCCGCCTGCCCAGGCTGTTTCAGTGCTGCTGAAAGACAAGGCGTAATATCCGCGCCGCTGCAGCATATCCATCCACCTTCGCTCGAAGGTCTGTGCGTGCAGCCACCGCCGTATGGATGAAGTCGAGCTAGTATCTGTATTCCTAGTGCTGCGCAAGGCGATGCCGCGAAGAAAGAAAGAAAGTGAAGGCAACTTCATCACCCGAACGGTTTCGCTACGTTCATGTAGATGCTACCTATCGTGAAATGTATGCGGCTGTTAGCAACGCGAATTAAGAACGAGGCAATGGACGCGAGAGTGCTGAAGGAAACGCTGCAGTAAAAGAATTGGACCTTGTCAGAGCGGTCATAAACGGTGAATGCTGGGGTGGAGTTACAATAGAGCTGTTAGTCATGGTAAACATCGCAGTGCTGCGCTTCTGTTGTATGAGAAATCGCATAGGAGGACATGTAGTGACTGGGCTAACGATATGTTACCCATTAAGCAGTTAGACTGGCGAAGCAAGGTGTAGTCGCTCTAGGACAACTCCCAACGCTCAGAAGCCTTGATTATACCGTTTCAGCAAAAGCGTCATCTCTTGGCGAACTTTTGAACCCCGGAAGCCTTAAGATGTTTGACTTTCGTTTCCAAGGCCGGCTTCCATCGATTCCATCTGTTTCAATCAAGGAGGCTTTTAACCGGCTTGGTTCTAATGTGAGTTTGGACGCGTTTTATAAAATAAATACACAATTGTGCATGGATAAGTGTCCTCCCACCCTTAAAAATCCTTATTTAGTACAAAATAAAGTGAGGGTAATATGGTGAGACCATACAAGTGCGTTATTACTTTGCACGCATTGCTGATGATAATAAAGAAGGCAAGGGAAACAGATGAGAAGGAAAATTCAGGGGTAATAATCGAACCGCAATAACCTGGTATGCTGCCTTGAACGACGGCACTATTGAGAGGCATGCTAAAAAAAAACGGTAAAGAAAAATCGGTGAATGAGGAATGCCGCTGGAGCCAACGTATTGACAAGAGGACTCGTGAAATCCATTTCTCCTCAAGTCCCCTGGTCACACTCTCTTGTCAGTCCACCTGTTAAGTCCACTTGTGATGCTCACTAGTAAAGCCCACTTGTCATGTCTACTGGTCAAGTCCACATATCACATCTACTGGTCAAGTCCATTTGTCATGACATCTTGTCAAATGCCCGCGTCATCTTCTCTTGTTGAAAAGTTGGATGCAATGAAGTGACATTCTTTGTTCAAGCATTTCTCATAAATTGAGGCCGCCATCTTCCCCTGAACGCTTATTCTTGTTCAGATAAAAAAAGACAGATAAAAAGGTTGCCCAGCTGTGTTACTATGGGCAGAATCCTCCAATGCTTCTTATGGTCACAAAACTTCGCTGTCATGCTCTGGGGCGGCTTAATACACCGTTCAAAGCTGCCGCTGTGTCACAGAGGGCATCATTCGCTTTCCAAAGTGCTTGGGCGAAGAGACAAGAGCTCATGCTTGGTTGTGCCACTCTCTGTCCATCTGCAGCGTCTTTTTTAGGGGCGAAGCTCTTTTTGGCGTTACCCGTTCATCTCCCGTTATCGTTTGTAACCACCAGTGGCACATACCCGAGAGAGTGGGTATGTGCCACAGGGGATAGATTTTTAGGGGCAAATCTCCTCAAGCCGTGGTTTGTGCGTCCTCGATGTATGTAGTAAGTAGCCACCTCTCGTTTAGTTTTACGAATGCCTGCTATATGGCGCTACTTGTATATAATCAATACATGATGAAAAGATGCCAGATGGTGGTACTTGGAGTGTTCTCTAGACGGGCCGATACAGACGGACAGACGCATGGACGGACAGATCAACCCGCGGTTGGACGGACGGACGTATGCACAAACGGATGGATGGACGCTCTGCCCCACTCATCGTCAGTCAATCCGTGGATATTCTGCGATTTTTTTTAGAGAGAGAGCTAAAGTGATTTGGTTGATTAATATGTGGCGTTCAACGTCCCAAAACCACCATATGATTGAGTGACGCTGGAAATTTCGACCACCTGGAGTTCTTTAACGTGCCCCCAAATCTGAGCCGCGGAATCGACACATCTCTTGAAAGAAATTACTTCGTGGAAGGTTCGTACAGATTAGCGTAATCATTCTTACGACGAGGTGCACGATATAACTCCCTCATTTTGCCAGCGTAAAGGTCAATTATTCAAAAAGTCAATTAACGTAACATGATTAAACCGTGACAAAAACTTGCGCTTGTTACATTATACAGAAGGAGCCAGTCGGGAGACACCCGTAGAGTAACACAGCCGTAATTTATACAGCTCTTAATAAACCGCTGCGAGGCTTTAAATATATATAAAGTTAGTATAGGAAATAATGAACTCTTTCTTCTTGGAGGTAGTTCGAAAGCGACTTGAGAGATTCATTTTCAAAAACCAATCGATCATGGCTATACCTACGTAATATTATGCCTAAAATTAAAGCAATGTGCAACAGTCAGCTCAGAAAAAAAGCACTTTGAGATAGGTGGAAAGACGTTGGAAGCTGTAAAGGAATACGTATGCTTAAACAGGTAGTAACCGTGGAGCCGAACCATGATAGTGAAATAACTAGAAGAATAAGGATGGGGTGGATCACATTCGGCAAGCATTGTGAAAATCATGATTGGCAATATACCACTAACCCTCAAGAGGACAGTATATAACAGCTGCATGTTGTCTACCTACGGAGCAAAAACCTGGAGGCTTACAAAAAGGGTTCAGCTTAAATTGAGGACGAAGCAGCGAGCTATGGAAAGGAGAATGATAGGTGTAACCTTAAGAGACAAGAAGAAAGCAGAGTGAGTCAGGAAACAAACCCGGGTTGAGGATATCATAGTTGAAATCAAGAAGAAGAAATGTACATGGGCCGGACACGTTGCACTTAAGCAGGACAACCGCTGGTTATTAAGGGTAACAGACTGGATTCCGAAAGAAGGCAAGCGGGTCAGGAAGAGACAGAAAGTTGGGTGGGCAGATGAGAATAGGACCTTCGCAGGTATAAAGTTACAACATAAAGCACAAGACCGGGTTGATTGGCGGATGATGGGAGAGACCTTTCTGTGCAGTTGGCCTAGTCAGGTTGATGATGCTGATTATTATGATGATCATGATGATGATACTTATCAGACAACTATTTTGTGGTGATTTGTTTTATATTTTATTATATCAATGGTTCGCGAGCTACGGGAAAAGCTTGACTGAATGCGCACGTCCTTAGTGTGCTCGTAGATATGACGTTCAGCAATCTGTCTAAAAAAAACGAAAACAACATTCAAATGAAACGAAGCTGCACAGATTGCCAGATGTGATAAAGTGAGGAAAAAAGGGGGAAAATAAAAATAAAAGAAGGAAAGAAGGGCTCGTTCTTATGGTGTGACCAGTGGAACCAGTACCTACGAAGCTCCGAGTGTTTTCATTTTTAGTTTATTCAACTTACGTGATTCGCGAAGGCTTCATTTATGCTTGAACGAAATGATTACCTCTACCATGTATACGTGCTCCTTCATAATGACGAAGTAGTGGTTATGTAATAACTAAAATGGACCTAATTACCAAGAAGTTACCAATTAGACACACTACGACGCACTCTTGCCTGCCTATATCGTGTCATCCAGCTTGTATTTTTGCTGATCAAGGAAGGGGGAAGAGGCATTGAGATGCAAGGAGCCTTAGCAACAGTTGTCATCTTAGCGTAATAAATCCACTCTAATGACATGACGGTTTTTTTTAGTAGACATAGTTTGCCAAACCAATTTTCAGTTCAAACCATCCCATTTTTGAAAGGCACTCCATTGTCATGGGCCGTCCAGCAGGCCCGCGGAGGGGTCGATAGCCTTGGTTTAAACGGTCCCGGCGTGGGATTCGCCCGCTACGCGCTGACGCGTGCCTTGCAACACCACAATAAAGTTTCGCAACCAACCAACCAACTCCATCGTCATGAAACATAGGCTGATGATTTCATAAATGAGCGTCTCATCGTGATTTTTGTTTCAGTTAACGTTTACATTGTTACGTTTTAGAAGTGAAGCAGTAGAGGAAGCGGGTGTTGGGAAATGGCTCTGATGTCCAATCCACTGTCGGGCGCTTTAGCCAGCGTTCGGACCACGCATGTAAATGCACGCTTGCATAATACGGAAGCAATCTCAAAGTCACAATAAACATACTTCTGCTAGAACCCAACTTCATTGTAACTAGTAATTAACAGGAAGACATTTGGGCCTGTTTCGTTTAAGGGGTCACCTTCACTGATGGACAGATAGGTACAAAAATGTCCGTAAGTGCCAGTGAATAACGGTAGGCAAGAAAGCAGACCGCCGTGGTTACTAAATTTCCATTATATTTTTTTATGAAGTTAATTTGAACAGAGACGGAGTGGAAGACGCAGGGTGTTTATCCTGGCTTTGTAGAGGTTTCTGCCCTTCTTTCAAAGGGATGGAAATATTCACAGCATGACCAACACTGCATAAGGAGGGCGGTACAATGAAGGCGCCGCCATATTGAGTCCTTCTTCACATAATCTTCTTTTTCCCCACACTCCTAGCGTGACTGCAACGTATTACAGGATTTCTTTTTATTCCAGGCCGTGTTTGTTGTAATGTACTATTGTGATGGTTTCGTTTTCACATTCCCTTACATTCCCTTACAGTATTATCATTTAATACTGTAAAAAGGAGTAACACGAGGTACTCGATCCACATGTCTCCTCTGCGATAAGGCCTTCGAGGTAAAGCAGGAATTCTGCCGATAATAAGCAATGGTGACATGACTGCCGTGTGGCGGTGGGATCACAATCGCATGATGGTATAGCGTGACGATGGCACAACGGTGACACGGTGACAGTCGCATAACGGTGACACCACAATATGTTTATTGACTTCTAAATTTTTTTATGTTTTGTGGCGTAACACGGGGCGAGGTTGAGCAGTTTCACGCGGTTTTTTGGTTAGCAGTTCTGCGCAAGCACGAGCAACAGTGACGTCACACGGTGCACCGCTGGTCCACCCGAGGAGGCCTGGAAGCTCCTGGACAGACGTCACTAGTTCGCTTGCGCTTGAGATCGCTCGCTATAGTCGGTCCGTAAGTACATCCGTGGCTCGTTCTTTCGTTCGTTCGTTCCTTTGTTTGTTTGTTCGTCGGTTCCTTCGTTCGTTCCTTCGTTAGTTTGTTCGTCGGTTCCTTCGTTCGTTCGTTTGTCTGTTCGTTTGTTCGTTTGTTTGTTCGTTCGTTTATTCGTTCGTTTGTACGTTTATTCGTTCATTTGTACGTTTATTCGTTCGTTCGTTCGTTTATTAGTTCGTTCGTTCGTTCGTTCGTCCGTTCATCCATCTGTTGTTTGTACATCCGTCCTACCGTAGCTCACGCTATACGTATATACTGACTTAGCCGAGCTAAGCCACTGCTAACGTTTTTCCCACGCCTCCGTTCTTGTGGTGCTTGGATTTTCTTTTCGTGGCGTCCGTGTTTTCACCGCACGTGCAAGAGTCTCACCGGCAGTCCACGCTGGCACTTTCTGTCAACCAGGGAAACCGTTATCTGCCCCACGGGCCATAGAATTTGAAGCTGCGCACTGACGCGCAAGTGAATACATGCAGCAAAGGAAAACCGTGCTTTTGGATAGCGCATCGGAATGACGAATCGAATAGTATGCCGAAAGAGTGCCGCCAGAAAGGCACATAAGGGCATGCGTGTCAGGTTTATATGCGCGTTTGCACTGGTGTAATAGTATGGTTACGAGCATTACATTTCGACAAATGATTAGAAAATTTAGCATAATCGCATCCCCTAAAAAGCGACGGCGATGCCACCGCCAGCGTGAGACTCGCTTCGGTAGTGTAAGCTCGCAGCGATTTTATAGCAAGCAGATACAATCGCAGAATTCATTGCTGGGCTGGTCGGTTCGTAAAGCATTCTACAGGAGGAGGAGGGAGCAACAAAAGAGAGAAGGCAGGGATGTTAACCAGAAAGACATCCGGTTGGCTACCCTACACTGGCGGATTAGGGAAGGGGACAAGAAAGATGAGAAACAGGGAAGAGAGGGAAAAGAAAACAAAAGGGGGGGGGGAGGGAGCGACTGACAGTAATTTCACTGCAGCGTGTAGAACTCTACCGCATGTCGGAGGCGTTCACACAAGCTTGTCTCTCTCAGGAAACACAGCAGGGCTTTCACTGCCTTGTGGGCTGTCGAGGCATGTGGACGTTGCTGTAATAGCATTCTGCAGAGCGCCGATTAAGTATACGGGATATAGAAGAATACGCACACAAAACACAACACAGAGGCTTGTCCTGTGTTGTATCCAGTCCACAATTTGCGCTATGCAGTTTATCATGCATAATCACCTGCCGTATTTCAACTTACGATTTGTACCGAAGGTCGCGGGTTCGATCCTGGCCGCGCAGGTCACATTTCGACCAAGGCGAAATGGTATAAGCTCGAGTACAGTGCGAAGTCAGTGCGCGTTAAAGAATACCGGATGGTCAATATTTCCGGAGCAGTCAACTAAGGCGTCTCTCATGATCATATCTTGGTTTTGGGACGTAAAACTTCACATATTATTATTAACATACGATTTCCACATTACAACTTACGAATGAACAAGAAAAGGTAACATGATGCTCCATGGAGCTACCTTCATTTATTTATATAGTCCTCAGGGCAACTAAAACAGCTGTCACACTGTGCACTTCTAATTCCGGTTAAATTCGACTATGATTGAATTACTCAGCAACAATTTGATGCGTTTTGCAACTTGATCGAAGGCGCCAATCTCGATAAAGAAATACGATCTGGATCAAGCCTGATCGCAATCGAAGGTGGCCGTGCAACACCGGTATAAGACCATCACGTAGCGGTCGCTGTAAGTAAAAACAAAGTTCACAAGAACACTTATCCGAAATTTTAGGGGCGAAGCTCCTTAAGGAGTAAGCTATGCGTCCCCTGTATGTAGCCACCTCTCGTTTAGTTGTTGCAGTAAATGGCGGTACCATCCCCTGTATGTAGCTACCTCTCGTTTAGTTCTTGTAGTATTCACTAGATGGCGGTACTTGTAGCTGATAATGAAAAGATGCAAGATGTTATAAACTAGACGGCGGTACTTGTGGGGGATGATAAAAGATGCGAAATGTTATAAAATAGGAATGATGTCACATATGGCGCGTGACATTGGTGGAAGGGAATCGTTTGATTTAGTGCGGGACGTACGCTAGAGGGAGCGTTATAATAAAATCGAGTGGGCAAAATGTACAAAGGATTCATGGTTTACCAAGTTTACCTCCGGAGCTTCGCCCACTCATCATCATTCACTTCGTGGATATGGCGGCACTTTTTTTTAGTTATCCAAGTTTCTATGGCCGCCCAAAAATCTTATGCACACACGTTGACTCAATAAGATTTCGCGTATAGGTTACCATCTCTAGCTCTGAGGTTGGTGCCGTTAGTTATAGCTCGCAAACACTGAAAACACTTTAAAATTTTTTTTTAACCCGGAGGTTGGCAGGAGGTCTTTTGGTATGAACCACAGAGTGGAGACAGAATTAGCTCGCTTCCAGAGTCAATGCTGTTATGAGCGTTTGCATACAAGTTCACGTATAGTCGCTGTAAGGAAAAACAAAAAAGAAAACGCCGAAGACGTGGAAAGGTGAGCATTAAGCATGCGCAGCTGGTGAAGCCACGTGGTTAGGGACATTACAAATGTACCCCCCCCCCCCCTCCCCGGGAAAATTGGGCCAATGCAGAACCCGGGCATATATCCACGTTATTTCAGAAACAAGTGATGCATGTGCGGTGCGTGCTTTCGACCAGCCGCGTTTTGCTTTGTTCTCTCTCTCTCTATAGTGCGCGATCACGCGGTCTTCCTTTCCATCGGCTCCAAAGGACAAGCGAGGGTGCTCGCTCATTCCCCCGAATCGCGCACGCTGCTTCCGAGCTACTTCACCGGCACTCGTTTATTTGGAGCTTAGCTGCGAAGCGAAAACAATTGAAAGTTCGCAATCCAGTAGCCTTCATAGCGGGACATCGTTCATCCAAAGAATGACACTGACCTTTGCTCGAGTGACTACCGTGTACCCTCCCCCCCCCCTTTCCTTATGTATGCAATGCAGTAGTTATATAGGTATACGGCACACGGACTTGGCTGCCTCACAAACTGCGCATACAGAAAATGGCTTCGACTACGGTGGGAGTCACTGGTACTTCTGGTTGCACCAAACCGCCTTGAGCGACACCGCCGAAAAAAAAAAAAAAACATTCGGTACAGCGGGACAGGAGTACAATGTGAGGGTAAAAGAAAAGCCGTGAAACCAAAACATTTCCATTGAGTTGCTGCAGCATCCCGTACGCAGACTGCAGTGAAAGTTACATCGGCCAGACTGGCAACTTTCCACAAAAGCTAAAACAGCGTATGAACCTATGACGTAAAAAGGTTCTCATCGAATGCGCTGACCGAACACGCGAAAATGTTCGGACGCAAAATAGACCGGAATAACGCGAAAATAACATAAAGTGAAAAGAACTGATTGTCTCGAATCCATCCCAATCCAGACAATGGCGCACGCACTCATTCGAAATGAAGAAAGCTGTTCACACGCCTTCTATCATTCAACTCCCCCACCCCCTCCCATGCGCGGGGCTGCAAACCGGAAACAAGGATAAATAAACAGATGACTTCAACAAACAAACAAAGCAAACAAAAAACAAGCTGCACCATGTTAAATAGACTTCTATTCGTGCATTTCGGTATTACGCGTTCATTTGTTCCAGGATCTGGGGTCATACCCGCTTCACCCTCGGGGCCGGACGTCGTGTACGAGCGGGATCTGAATATAACCAACGCCGCGACCGAAGATGTCGGAAATCAAGTACGCATTACACAGGCGACCGTTACCCTTTCTCTCTACCCAGTTTCGGAGACCCTTCTCTCCGGAAAACATTGCGCACACGTACGCGTAGGACCACCTGTGAACGTCCCACCGGTGGACACCGCACCCACCGCGACCTCGCGCCGCCGGAGAACGCCGTGCTCCTGGAAGCGGAGGTTCCACCCATATCGGCCATAATTGGATCGCCCAGACCCCAACTTCGGCCATCCCTTGCCCTCCTCTTCCCTCATCAGGTGGCGTTGTACAACAACAATACTCGCACGTCGCCGACCAGCCTCCAGGATAATTGCAGTGCCGCCCCTAAGGTTATGCTCACTGAAAGCACGCGCCGTACGAAATATACAGTGCCCTATGGGCATGTTGTGGCTTGTATGTAGCGCCCAGCGAAATGTCGTGCATTCACACTGCGGCGCCCCCTGGCGGGAATCTACCGCATGAACGCAAGCCCATCAACTCCTGCTTACCCACCTCGTCATAAAAAAACTAGCTACGGCGACCACTCCTACGGCTGTGCTAGCTGTGCGTACATGCCTCGAAGTTTGCTGGACAAGAAGATGGACGCGGGGATGCGCCAACCCCTACGGCGTCGCAACGTGCTTCGACGCGTGAGCGATGACAACGACGACATAGTATACCTGACCTCAAACATACATACAAGCAACTGGCGTGCGATGCTGAAAGCTTCGTGAAAGACGGGACCCGACCGATTAGCGTCAATTTGCAATTAGGCGAGCCCCCATGACGTAGCGAGCGCCACCCACGGTGAAAATGAGCTAAGCCGTGAGTGCCTAAGAGGCGAGGCAGGTGGCGCCGCCCTGTTGGTAAAAGCATGAATCAATTGGTTTCACTGAAGCCTGGTCTTTTTTTGTTTTGTTTAACGTGTTAGCATTACTCTTGCTATCGCCAGAGGGGCACCCACTGGCTCATCTAAGAAGGAACATTATCAAAAAAAAAAATCTGACTATCGTTATGGAAAACATCGCTTGACACTCATTACAATGGCGAGCTCCACGCATTAATGGCCAATGACGCTATATTATACCCGGTAGCATAAATATTATACCCGGTAGCATAAATATTATACCCGGTAGCATATAGCTCGCTACTGAGTTGTCTAATTGGGAGCATTGGACACGAGAAAGAAACAAACAAGAAAGAAAAAAAAAACACTATCAATATCTATGAAAGACATCGCCATAACATTCATTACAACAGTGAGCTA
>WOVY01006156.1:0-17500 GCA_013436015.1 Rhipicephalus annulatus | reverse complement strand
TCTTCGTTCAGGCGTCTCTACAGCGAGGAAGAACGCACTCTCTCGCGCGCGTGCATGCTCACATGACGCAGGAAGAGGGTAGAGATTGGCGGCGAACTACCCTTCCCACGTCGACGGACCCTAAACATCGCTGCAATACAAAGCGAGCACGTGGAGGCAGAACGTGCCGTACCTTCTGGTTTAGATTCCGCAAGGAGAAGAAAGAACGCTTGAGCTTTGCTTTCAAGAGGACGCTTGATTGATTGATTGATTGATTGATTGATTGATTGATTGATTGATTGATTGATTGATTGATATGTGGGGTTTAACGTCCCAAGACCACCATATGATTATGAGAGACGCCGTAGTGGAGGGCTCCGGAAATTTCGACCACCTGGGGTTCTTTAACGTGCACCCAAATCTGAGCACACGGGCCTACAACATTTCCGCCTCCAAGTAAGGGGTGGTTCGGTCCCTCGACCGTAGTCACCCATTAATTCTCGGATTGTTAACTAGATGACGCTGCGCTGGTGCATTACGTTAAGTGATCAATAGATGGCGTGGACGCGTGCTGGGTGTCGACGCCATCTAGTGATCACTTCAAGGCTTGGTGGCGCTAGCCACCGCACGATCTAAAGGGTACAGCCATATAAATCCATCCATCCATCCATGCGGTTTAGTTTGATAAAGTTTTGATCGGATGACAGACAGACAGCCAGA
Source organism: Rhipicephalus annulatus (assembly GCA_013436015.1). Classification (NCBI taxonomy): domain Eukaryota; kingdom Metazoa; phylum Arthropoda; class Arachnida; order Ixodida; family Ixodidae; genus Rhipicephalus; species Rhipicephalus annulatus. The sequence goes on along the minus strand of WOVY01006156.1, from coordinate 16,801 downwards.
CAGACGGACGTGCGGACGGACGGCTGCATCTGCCTGTATTCTCTGATAGGCGACAGATAGACAGATGGACGAACGGCTGAGCTGAGAGCTTGCGAAGCTTCGCCCCACTCATCATGATGCCTATGTTTTTTTTTTGTTGTTTCGTCCGTTTCAGATATGCCTTACACTGCGTGTACAACTAAGATGAAGTGTCCAGCGTTTACGTCCCGAACCCATCATGTTATTGTAAGAGACGGAAATGAGATGTGATTTCGTAAGGCTCCGAAAATCTCGACCTCCCTGGTTCTCTCAACGTGTACCGAAACACGAGGGCCTCTAACATCTTTCCTCCGTTGAAACGCAGCTACCACGACCTTCACGTCTTCATTCGGGCACCATGACCACTAGGGCTACCCAGCGGGTGCGTGGAGAACTGGCAAACAATGCTTACATTCTAGTGGGGGGTCTCTTAGCCTGGCTCATATACCGGATGACACGGTACACGCGCACCCAAGTTCCCAGCACGTGCAGAATTGAGAGCGAACGCTCGCAACCGTACATGTCTCGCGAACAACACGCATGGACAGTGAGAGAGAAAGAGAGCTTCGTTGCGTAACTTACGGCCGCGCGCTGAGCTGCGGCCGAGTCCTTTCCTGGTCTCTCAAAACAACAGCGCTACACATCATGGGGGGCACGCGTGGAGGTATTTCATTAAGGAAGTGGGCCTTCCCTTCGAAAATCGACTTCCTGCTCTCATTTCTCTATTTCTCTATCTCTCTTTCTCTCGCAAACACACGTTGTTTTGATTCGTGCTGGTAAGCTCCCCTTTTGTTTCTGGTGCCGTCCGGAAAGTGTGCGAGTAGTTGAACTACCTGTACGCCGACGCGCAGTTCATCAAAATCGAAGTGAGAAAGCAGGGGGCGCGGTGGTTCTCAGCTTGGGAGCAGCGAGGGTCTCGTCTGTATGTTCCACCGGGCGCTCTTGCGAAGCGGGGCGAGAATCGCCGCCACCACCGCCGCCGCTGCACAATGATGGCGCCCCTATGCAAATGCGGGCTCTCTGCATGCGCGCGTATGGCGGCCACGCTGAGTTATTGAGATCATCGTCGGCCGTCGTTGTCGAAGGAGCGAGCGTGGAGTTGTCTCGGAGGAAAATTGCTGCGCCCCGCCGGTCCGGCCCGCCTGCACTTTGCCTGAAGACGATCGACGGCTGGGGCGTCGCGGTGCGTCCGAGAAGACGTATTGGTGGGGGATGTGGCGCGCTTCTGGGACTCCTTGGCGGAACGAAGTTTTAGCAAGTGACAGGGGTGATGGAGCGGGAGAGAAAAGATAGGAAAATTCAGGGGTGGGCGGGAGAATGGCATGAAATAGTAAAAAAAAAAATGGGGCGACCACGCATGTGAAATGACTGCGCTGAAGTATAATATGATGCGAAAAATAGGGTCACAGAACAACGATGCGCAAAGTTCGAATGATCCCGGCTGCGGCGGCTGCATTTCCGATGCAGGCGAAAACTTTGTAGGCCCGTGTACTCAGATTTGGGTGCACGTTAAAGAACCCCAAGGGGTCGAAATTTCCGGAGTCCTCCACTACGGCATCTCTCGTAATCATTATAGTGGTTTTGGGACGTCAAACCCCACATATCAATCAATCAAATCAAAGTTCGAATGGATGCACATAGGGGAACTACTCACACGACTCGAAACGCGAAAAGATGGGGACAAGTAAAGCCTGCATGCTTTCGTTTCCGGCGTCTAAAGTTCATAGCATGTCACCGTGATTTTGACTCGAGTGCTTTCGTCAGAGGTGGCGTTGTCATTATATACATATTGTGACCAGACTTGCAGTGACATGACGCGCTTATCACGGACAATCGTTCACAGCATTCATTACACGATGTCACGTTTCAATGCGTGAATACTCTACATTCATACACGTGAGACAAGTGTTTCATTTTGTATCCTGCACCGATGAACAGCACGTAACGGTAGCTGTACATCAATTACTTTTTGTAACAAACCGTTATGGATGGGTATAGTCTAAGGATGTATACGATTGTACGTTTATCCCGCATCGCTCTATTATGCTTTTTATGTTGAGGCGATGAGACATAGTATCCCACCCTTCAAAACCACGTTTGTCGCCGTCACACCTCGCATACGACGGCGATAATGCTGCGATGATGATGATGATTATATTAATGATGATAATGATGTTGGTGACGTGGATAGTGCAGTACTGGCATTTCCTGTAGTGCCGGCAACAAAGTTGTTTTTTTTTATTAGGAAATATAGAATACACAAAGTACATGAAGAATACAATATTTCTACCCTATAGAAATGTACTGAAGACTTTTTGAACTCATTTCACCATATATATAGCAGTTCGGTGAATTTCGCGTTGTCACAAGTCTCTGAATGTAACTACCTCTAAATGTAGCCTACACTTCTATCAAAAGGAATCGACATGCTTTAACTAAACTAAAACGACCTTAATTAAACGTTTCGTTGCGTGCGTTCACCCTCACATCCCGGGCAGCGCAGTTGGTCTTGTACAAGCGAATTTTCGCTACTCCCTCTTGACCACAGAGTGCGCGGCGCGCTTAGCAATGTGTTCGCACTGCCACGCTGCGGCGGCGGTCTATTGCTTTCCCCAAATGAAGGAGTGGGTGCGATGGTCTATCACCACTCGCCTCTGTCAGCTATACGACTCGATGTCGCAGAATGAATAGGTCCCGATTTGTTAGGTGCGGAAAATCCCAATCGGAATTCGACAGCTCCGCAACCGAGACGCATACGATTGTCCGTTAATTCGCTTCCAGGAAGCGACGCCGCAAACATCACACGTCGGCACTATCGCGGTTCGGACAGCGACGATCCTCGAAAACGAAACAAAAAAATGTACATACAGCAACCGACTCCGCCTGTCTTGGAGTCCCCATCAACGACTGCGCGGGTGTTGTCGAGATGGTATCTCCGATCGCCGGCGCGCTCGGTTGTTTCGACTTCCGCAGCTTTCGTCGCTAGCATTTCCTCGTGACAAAACGAAGGGAGGGGTGGGGATGTATTATTTCTACCGTGCGCACCGCACAGGTCACCAGACCCGAGAGCGAAAGAAAGCTGATCGCCGCGCGTGGGTTTATCGTGACCGCGAACGCACCCAGTACGAGCTAATTCCATCATCCAAGCCGCTGGCGCATAAGACGAGGCTTGCAAGAGAAATAGATGAAACGTTCAATTCGAAGAAGTGGAGCGTTCCTTTTCGCCAAACATGTGTACCTAGGCGCTAGGTCGATGCGTATCCCTTTATGATTCGAAATGTAAGAACCGACGATGCCTGGACCGTGCGAGAAAGACTTCGTGATTTAGAGGGAGCAGTACGTATCGATATGTTTCTTTCTCTCTCGCCCCACCGCTTGTTTCCCCTTCGCTCGTCCATAGACAACTTCGTCGGCTTTTCTCCAATGAAGCATGGAGGAAATCTCGGTTGATAAGGATCACCTACGTCTATATTCAAGTTCGGCGTTTCCTGCCATGAACGCCGCTAAACATTCGCCCACAGGTGTTTGTTTTTCGAAGGAACTGTCAACAGCGCCGAGTGGAATGATTCAGTTGTCGAGGAGACCATAGAACACCAACGGAAGAGCCTGCTTGCATATTCTCGGAGGACAGTAAAGATTTGTGGAAATCGGGGCGCATGTCTAAAAGTATTGGTAAAACAATGATGGAACAGTCCCCCCCCCCCTTTATTGTTTAAACTGAAGCACAAAATGTACACAGTGGACAAGAAAACGACAAGGGCGATCGCTTGTTCCGTTGTCCACAATGCATATCTTGCGCTTCAATTTGAACGTAATTGAATACTCATTAGCCCACCGCCTACCTCGACCGGTGAGAAATCGTTCGCTGTTCACTCGGCGAATGATGTCATAAGCAGCTATTGAACGGCCTTTGGCTGACTTGAGTATCGCGAGCTGCATAGTTGCCGCGGCCGCCGTGGGATGGCGCGACGTGCTCACGCACTCGGCTCGCGCTGATTGGGTCCCGGACTAAAGATCCCACTCGCCGATCTCCACATCGAAAACCGAATAAGCATTTATTCTCCCTCTCTTGCGATCGCACCGAGCGCCGTACATTCGAAGAAAAAAAGAAACCGAAAACGCGCTAGGGGACGACGCTCGTGTGAAAAAAAAAAAAAACTTTTTGCCCCTAGCTATCTCTCTATGCTTCCATTTGTAATTATAACCTGTTGTTAAATCCGTCAAACATCTCATCGGATAGTCTGACAGCTTGCTCCATAAGATTTTCATTGATTAGCTATATTTTCTTTTAGACCAAAGTCAGTGTTTGTTTTTAGCTGAATAGGTATTTAAGTCAAAGATCCTGCCACCCGGTTCTTAGCCCATTCCGTTTTGTGGGCGAGTGCCATCAGCAAGAAGATAACATGATCACCATCATTATCATTATTACCATCATCATCAGCAGCGGCAGCGGCAGCTTCCAGCGCACCCAGCTCTTACAGCGTGCCACAAAATTCTAAATTATGTAGCGTCGTTCGTACTTGAGAGATTTTAAATATATTTATGCAGTCGATTCGTACAGCACGAAACGACTATATTGAAGCCGTTGAAATGTTGCTTGGTAAGTGTTGCGGGGCCCCTTTAACGGACGAAGATGTCACACTGAGGAGGGTACGGAGGACGGCAGTAAGGAAGCTATTAAAAACTGCCGCTATCACCTCTTGCCAAAAACGAAATGTAGACTGCGAACAAATAAAATTACGCTACTATGACAACAAAGGAAAAGGGCAAAAAAACTAAAACTTCGCAAGCGGTCATATCAAACAGCTCCATCCCGATATGTAGTTATCACTGTTTTTTCGCTTTCCGCTCACAAGGTAAAGTCGAGCATTGTAGAGGAAAAACAAAATATTTTGCAGAAGGAAGAAGCGCACCCGGACTCCTAATAGAGTTTTTCTCATGTTTTCCCGCTGCCAGAGTAAACCTATACAAACGGAAGGACGCAGCTTCCGGTGCTTGTCACGTGTTCCGCAGTCTCTAACGTTCTTTCTCCGGTTCGGTTAAGGCATTCGTCGCCAAATACAGCACAAAATGTCCCCGTCCGGTTGTAAAACACTCTCACCCCCACCCTCTAATGCTCCTTTTGACCCACATTCAGGCGCCAAACGTTGCGTAGTTTAAACGCTTCTGGTGTTTCCGTAAACGGAGTAACCTTTCGCGTGATGCTCTTGATAACAGACGATGTTTGTGATAACTTCGCCTAGCCAAGATCAATGATGTCTTATTTTTAGGCTATATAGTTCTGTTTTTGTGTTTTCCGAGTGATCCTTCCGAAAACATGATCTTGAAAGACGTCTGCTTCACGATTACAGCACTACTGAAAATTTACGCTATTGGCGATGTGGATACAGGTTTTCTTTCCGAGCGAGCGGTCACCTTGAAATCGATAGTTGGATGGAAGCCCGTCTGCTCAGTGTAGAAGCTCCATCACGGGGCTGAAACGTCGTGCTTTTATTTGCTTTTATTCGTGGTCAGCAAGATGTTTTGTCTTCGAGTGGTCAGCTTATAAAAAAACGTGGGTCAGCATACGGTTCTCGTCTTGCGGGAATACCCTCAGAAATTGAGAACTGGAGGGGGAAGATTGTCAAGATATTCAGACCTCCTGCGTGGATCCGTCCTTCCTGTGTAGGAAGTTCAACTTTTGATAACTGCGGAATTAAAGTTTTGTGTTTATTTTGGGGACTTAGAAGCCCACATAATATTCCTAAACCTTTGTGCTTGTCTAGTTCACTTATGATCCGCAGTTGCGCCGCTATACATTTTACTCCTCTTGTCGGTGACGTAGTCACATACGTTGAACTGTGTGAGCAGGCGCTCAGAGATCTGGCATGCGCCGACTTCCATCAAACTGTGGCTGGCCGGAATGATGTGTTTAGAAAAAGCGGTCAACAATTTTGAGTACTTGGTACTCTACTATGGGAGAGCGAAAAGCCGTCCCGTGAGCCTCACACTTGATGAGGCCGTGTTGACAAACATTCCACCGCGAATAAGTTCAGAACACCGATAACCGCTCGAACAGCCAAACAAAGTTCTGAGCTCTGGCCGACGTTATTGCGGAGAGAACGAGTAATGACTGTTGGCCATTTTTGACAATGCAAAATAGATAAAATGTGTCTTAGACAAAGTGTATATAGTAGTGAGGCTCTGCACGCGTCGTGTTCAACGCCCTGAATGATTCTGCTCCATCCCCGCGTTAACATGCACATTATATTCTGTTTTGTAAGCCCTGCCAGGTCTATCGGCGCCCCGCGCGCACGATTCTACGTATATTTTCCACCTCTGTCGAATAAACGTTCTGTTGGAAGTCAGCGCATCGTCCGGTCCGTCGTCTTTCTTAGTCCGCGTCTTTTTCGTGCGTCCACAAGTTTTCGATATGTCAGTTCTTTCTTGCCGTTTGGATTTCGGCGGGCTTTTTTTCTGCAGCAGCCTCGTGCACTCTCGCTTGCGCGCAACGGGAGGAGAGTAGAAAAAACAAGATTCAGTGTCGTCGAGGAAAAAAAAAAAAAAAACGCGGAGGTATGCGTAGAATAAACGAAAAATATAAAAAAATAAAAGAGCTCAACACACGAAGAAGCTAGATATAGTGAATAAACATATACGAAATGGGGGCAAGTTATGGTGTTCCGAAAAGGGCCGCCGAAAACGAGCGATCGCAGCGAGATATACAGTTTCCTCGCTTTCGCTTTCCTTATATACAGCGTCGCAAGAGCGCAGGAAAACGAAAAGCCTCGCACAAAAAGGCAAAAAAAATCTGAAAATAAAGAAACCCTCACTCTATGAAAGAATGGAATCCGAGAAGAGATAAAAAAAAAACACGAGTTGCATGCCTGTTCTATACAAGACCGCGTGCAATACAGGCAAAGCATTCGCTGCACTCCAATATATTCTCGAAATTTTAAATGTCCTGCGTTATCTTTTCCCATTGTCCCATCTTTTTCCTCTCTTTCTCTCTCCCTTTCTTAAACACTTCCACTAATCCGTACCGCTTCAATGGCGTGTCCGCCTCTTTGGATGAGTGGCTATAGGGTGCTTGACTGGTCGCCCAAAGGTCGTGGGCTCGATACCGGCTGCGGCAGTCGCGTTTATATGGAGGCGAAGTGGTGGAGGCCCGGGCACTGTGCGATATTACTGCGCGGTAAAGAATGCCAGAAGGTCTAAATTTCCTGAACCTTCCACTACGGCGTCTCTCATAATCGTATCTAGGTTTAACATGTAGAACCCCGCATATTATTATTATTATTATTATTATTATTATTATTATTATTATTATTATTATTATTATTATTATTATTATTATTATTATTATTATTATTATTATTATTATTATTATTATTATTATTATTATATTATTATTATTATTAATATTATTATTATTATTATTATTATTATTATTATATTATTATTATTATTCATGGGCGTGTAATGCCCTACGTACCAAAAACGTTCCACGCGTACTGACAGTTTTACATTTTACTCTGTGAAACTATTAATTAAAGCTCCCAAATCCCAGGGTGCATGGACATCATAGTCTTCTTTTTTCTTTAAATAGAAAATAAACAAAAGATGGCTAGTTAGCGTTGTTGCCCAGGATGATGCATGGATTTTGATGTCGCAAGGACCAAGTTTGGCCAAAGGGCGCCATTAAGTGAGTTTTAATACCGTACTATCCTTCTACGCGGTATTGCTCTTATCGCCATCACAACGAATCTGTCGCAGTAAATTGGCCGTCTGTAAGGGGACTATCTAAATATGCCATAACGTAAAGGTTCCTCCTACAGTTCAAGCCTTACCCCCGTATTCACAAACGTCCCTCGACTCGACTTTCACTCAAGACTTGCAGGAGGTTATCGCTGATACGCAGTGATTTGCCGTGCCTAGAGATGGCGCTTCTATCGGTTTTTTTTTTTCAAGTGAAGGTGAAGCTTTTAGTGAAGGAGACGTTCTAGAATACAGGGGTTAGCCCACGCAAGTGCGTTGCATGTGCGTGCAATAGCACTCGTACTCTGTGTGCCCGCAGCGCGTGAATGTAATCGTCGAGCCCGCCGGCAAGGGGGCGCTTGATGCGAGAAGCTTACTACGCAGACGGCAAACCGGCGACGCTGATGCGAATATTAAGTTCGCGATTTATTACAAAGGTTTTCGCTTCCAGGTCAACGGAACCATTCTTCTGGTCCGGTTAGCTGTAACTTTATAGACTGTTCTAAGCAAGTTCAAGAAAATAGCTTTTCTTTTTTGTCTCCTGAATCCTACATGGTTCCAAGCTTCGTACGTGAGGTTGATTTGCACGATATTGTCTTGTTTCACTGCGAAGTAGGAAATATATGAAGTGGTTCTCCTTCACCCCCCCCCCCCTTTTATTTTAAATCTACGCAAGCGTGTTTCGTTAGCGGTGATCTTACCTCGATCTAACTATATCGCAATACCCTTTCCTCGAAAGACGTGCCAAGTTTTTGTTTTGTGTTTTGTGGGGCGTTTCTTCTCTCTGTATTTCCATCTTCTGATTACGACACTAGCTCCATGGATTATGTCGCTTTACTTCTCGCAGGCGTGTTTGGCTGGTGCCTGCTTGGGAGTGTCGCGCTGTATACAGAGTGCTGCACGGTCAACGAAAACGCGAAGTTAAACTGGCATTGATTATAGTTAGAACAGAACATAATTAAACACCCGTACACTACTATTTCATTCAGAAACGCCGCTTCTATTGATTATACCGGGATATTTTATATCATAACGAGGTAAATTAGAGCTCAAGTTATATCCATTTTATTATTAGTCAGACGTTCAGCTTAGTCCCCAACCCCACCGCGGTGCCTAATGGATATGGCACTCGACTGCTAACCCGAAAGGTCACGGGATCGAATCCCGGCTTTGGCGGCTGTTATTTTCGGCGGGGGCGAAAATATTTGAGGCCCATGCGCTCAGATTTAGGTGCCCGTTGAAGAACGCCAAGTGGTCGAAATTTTCGGAGCCTTCCACTATACCACGTCTTCCATAATCATATCATGGTTTTGAGACTTAACACTTGAATTATTATTATTATTATTATTATTATTATTATTATTATTATTATATTATTATTATTATTATTATTATTATTATTATTATTATTATTATTATTATTATTATTATTATTATTAGTCGTAGTAGTAGTAGTTCAGTTTAGCTTCAAATCTAAATATACGATTGCGTACGTTTTTGTGTGCCTGGTGGGCTCACTTACACCGGGCAATTTCTTGCCGATATTGTGACTGTGGAACGGTCTATAACGATACTATACGCTTCTGTGTGTTACACCGATACCTATGCCTAGCACTGAGTCTTCTCGATGCGATTCGAATTGATTGATATGTGGGGTTTAACGTCCCAAAACCACTATATGATTATGAGAGACGCCGTAGTGGAGGGCTCCGGAATTTAGACCACCTGGGGTTCTTTAACGTGCACCCAAATCTGAGCACACGGGCCTACAACATTTCCGCCTCCATCGGAAATGCAGCCGCCGCAGCCGGGATTCGAACCCGCGCCCTGCGGGTCAGCAGCCGAGTGCCTTAGCCACTAGACCACCACGGCGGGCGATGCGATTCGAAGGCCCTCGTTAACTGTCCAATCTGATGCACACTGCCTCTGCTGAACTCGATAAAAGTGACGGCCGTCCCTTCACGGAAAACGGGAATAGTGACTCCAGCCATTGCTCTCTCGCAATCATGTAATGACTCTTGCATGTTTTTCGACAGGTTCAAGACTGACTAAAAAAAAGAAATCATCAGTTTTCAGTTTATCCCCGCACATATTTTGCTTCCTTTATCAAACATCCCTTTCAAAACACGTATGCTCACTGGATACCTGGTTAGGATTCACGCTTTTGTTCAACTTCTTTCTTTCATGACTACGGATATACTGAACGCTAATTCCAGTACAAAGTGCAAACCCAACAAGGTACGCATGACACTCCTGTCAGCATGCATTACCCATAAAAATAGGCATATATACGGCTGGAAACGTGCAGCTGTGCTACAGGATATTTTTTTTTATTATTTCGTAGTTTTTGTTTGTCCCTCACGTTCTTCAGTTTTCATCCTCAACGGGTGCAAATAGGTGTTGTTTTTATCTCTTTCTTCATCATAACGTCCTACCACAGGGGAAGTACTTCAAAAGCATTTCGGAAGCGTGTCAGAGTGTCCCTTATTCGACAGTCGCTTGGTCCCTTATCGCGTGCTCAGATGACCTGACAGCGAAAGACATTACGTCTGCATTGTTTCGACATCTGAACTTTAGTGCCATCATCCTCAATTTCTATCAGTTACTTTCAGATAGTGTGACTTGCCAATTTCTTTCAATTACCTCTTAATTATTCTAAGTCACTTCACTTCATACTGCTTTAGGGGACGTCAGGCATGGAAATACGGCGCGCTCCTCTTCCTTCTTTATTGGTTTGTAGGCTGTCCGCTTGTCGGCGTCTAATTTCGTCGCGGAGTGCCATGTAGTACCGTTCCATCATATAAGCGGGTACGCGCCACAAAAATCGAGTATGCCTCACTACTAGTCAGCGGTTCACTTAAAAGGGAAGGTCACAGTTAGCAGCTTAACGAATAGCCGACAACGTTGGCGGAGCTGGAACACCTTTGCCTACATCTAGTAGGGAACTGGAACAGGGCGTGTGGAGGAGAGGCTGAAGAAGAGGATGAAGTAAAGGATGAACTAGAGGATGAAGAATACGATGACAAAGACGATGACAAAGACGATGAAGAAGACGATGAAGAATAGGATGAAGAAGACGATGAAGAATAGGATGAAGATGACGAACATGAAGATGACAAAGAACAAGACGACGAAGACGTGCAAGAGGATGAAGAGGTTAAAGATGACGAAGATAAAGAGAATGAATGAAATCAAGATGAAGATGATGAAGAAGATGATGACGAAGCTAGGAAGAGGATGAAGAGGCTGAAGGTAAAGAAGATGAATAGGGTGAATGGGATCAAGATGAAGATGAAGAAGTTGAAGTGGATAAACGAGGTCAAAATCACGAAGAACCACCTTACGGTTAGCTGCATTCCGATGCATTTTTCCGATGACGTTAATGAAGTGGCAACACGTATCCTCCCCTCCATACCCGGTTTCAGGCTTGGAACCACTAGGGTCTTATTAGAAAAATCTCTCTCAAAACACTGCATGCTTTGCCCATCCCCAACTCTATCCCTTTGTTCGTTTATTTATTATTCGTGTTGAGAAGATTTAGCGTTTGACAAAGACTTTCGTCTTAATGAAGCACAATGGAACACCGATTGATTCTAAGTCCGCGAAAAACAAAAACAGCTCTACAGAAAAACCGAGAAGCGCCCGCAGAAATCAGAAAAGCAAATCCTGAAAGGAGGAAGCGGGGAAGGCAAGAAAGCAGTGATGACCGAGAAATGTTGTACGCGGAAAAAAACCCGTGGGAGAACAAGAGCGGCGCGCCTCGAAAGAAGGGGACGGCGTACCGATTATTTTTGTTCAAAATGAAACAAAATATTAATAAAGTGAGAGTGAAGCGAGCAGGCGTGCGAATCGTAACCGTACATTCACCGAAGACGCCGACTGCGCTAGTCCACTGGCGTTATTTTATTGCAATTTCCTCGCGGAGCGACGAAAAGCAGGGGATAATGGTACGAGCTAAACAAATACCGCGTTTGTTCGAGTCTAACCCTCTCTGATCATGCAGACATGGTTAGACTTTAAAGGATACGGTATTTTAAAGATATACGGCGGTTTGACTGCGACGGTTAGACTCCAAGGTATACGGTATTTGAAAAAGATACTGTCGTATAGACTCTAACGGTTTGACTCCAGCGGACACGGTATTTTAAAAAAAGATACTGCACTTGGACTACAACAGGTATTTGGAAGAGATGCTGCGAAAGTACTTCGTTACATCTAGAGAAAAGATAATTTGATGGCAAAAAAAATGCTACAAGAACGCAAGACAAGCGATTATTAAGGTGGAAACATTCGATGCTACATAGAACGCGAGAAGGGACCGGTGGCGTTATTACTGGATATGCAAAAGCATTGAATAATAAATAATTATGTAATATTAGAAATACAAGACATGACTTCACGTAGTGACGTAGTAGCATAGCATTACATCGTCCCTTTGTGAAACGTGAGCCGAAATGGAAGCAACGGCAAAACCACTAGTGGTTCACACAGATACGAGTGAGTGAGTGAGTCGGTCGGTGTGCCTGACAATCGAAACAAAACGTGCAAGAAATTATAGAACGACATTCTGAATAACTATGTAAAAGATGCGATGGAACCATATGACGAGGTCAATATAGAATAAATTATGAATGCTTTTAACACTCTTTTACTGCACTATCGTTCCCTACGCGGGGTGTCAGTGCTGTAACTTGACAAGCGGTCTTTCATTCCACCACTTCAACTGCTATGCACTGCAATAATTGTAATTGTTAGAGATACTTACAGCGCAAAAAGAAAAAAAAAGCTTGGGGAACGTAGACAAGTGCCATTTGCGTCGCCTCACTTGTCCTTAGACTATTTTAGGGATTTCAATATCATGCGCAATGGCGCGCCAACTAGTCCAAACTCGTATGTTAGTGAGTCGCTGTTTTCAATTTGCATGCCGCGAAGACGTTCCTCCCTTCGGTGCGCCTTTGCTGGAAAGTTGCACGTTCTTAACGCATTCGGTTTACGAAATCCAACCCCATTCGTCCCCTCACAGAAATGAAACTTATTTGGTCTCACAGAGTAACTCTTATGTTCAGAACACAAACTCTTAAGAGTAAAAAGAAAACTTGCTAGAATTGTCATGCGGGTCGCTTACGTTCGAACAAACGCGGTACATGGAAATGCCGACTGGGAAGAGCAACGCGCGGAGATGGCCGACAGAGATAACAATCGCACACTTTCGACAGCTTTTGACGTCGAAGCCTTTTACGATCAAAATCGAAAAAAAAAATACGTGAGGACATCGCGAGTAACGGCCCAGCTACGTAACAAGTTCGGAGACTCCGAGGAAAGCCGTATAGATAGATAGCTTCGATGTTGCCGAAGATACGTCCGTACACACAGGCGAAGAGGCGGCGTAGCGAGGGGCAGGACGCTAGCGATGCTTCGTCGCTTGGAACGGTCCAGTGGTTCCGTGAGTGTAGTCGCCAAATTGGTCTCTAAACACTATCTTTTGCGGCGAGCCTGTCACAGCAATCAGGAAGAAGACGCCTCGCGAAACTCGAAGACAGGCAGGCATAGGGTACGCGGGGGCTGCGAAGCGAACCTGGCAACGGCACTATATTCCAGAAGGCACCGAAGCAGCTCCGAGAAAGTTGGAAATGCTGCGCTTCGTTGGCGTATGCGGAGGAAAATGTCTGGCCAAATTGGATTACAATACATTTCGGTCCCAGAGCGCTTATCGGACAGAAGAGATACCGCAAGCTCGCGCCTACAGCCAGCGTTGTGAATCGCGCAAGTGTGTAGAATCGTTGGATCGTTTACATTTGGTACCGCAAGCGACTTATCCTAAATGACGCGAGCTGAAGGAAGGGTTGTGAAAGGGGAGAAAAAAAAACTCCCATGTTAGCACTCACAGCCAGAATCTTAAAAGAACTTCTTTTTTGGGTGAGTTTGTGGAGGTCTCATTGTAGGATAAGCGCAGAGTGCAGACTATATACTTAACGTGAAACCGCGTGCTGTTACGACTCGCACCGCCACCGACACTGTTGCGTAGTTTGCCGAGGTCACGGGACGCCAAGGTTGTTCAGTATCACGTTTCTCAGCTCGCAGCTACTTCTGCGCAGAGCTAATAGACGAGCGGACAAGACGACGGTGAGTTAGGGCAAAGTTCATGTACACCATAGAAATAGACGCGTTATATATTCGGCAACAGTGGGGCCGACAGCTTAAGGACTCGAAGAGCCGAGATGCCTTCACTCTGACGCATACGTCGGCTCGCTGGCAACGCGCCGCTCGGCTTTTTTTTTTATAGACCCGAGTGATTCGTTACGTCAGCAACGTCCAATCAGAACCGCCGCTGGGCATGATGTCAGATTCCTCCAGTCAGGAACCGCCGCTGGGTTGCACCCATGGACGAGTGATGTTGCCACGCATTGCGTAAGACTCGCCAGACAAGATGGCACCAATTGCATCATCGGGCTGTTATCGAGCCCGTTTGTTGATGGTTCTCGCCGTGAGTTGCGTGAGACACAGCGGCGCCGCTGGGTTAGATGACGTCGTTGAGATGATGGCGTCAGGCGGGCTCGCTCGCTGGCCTTGACACTGCTTTTGCAGAGGCAACGACGTTCGGTCTGAACTCTCAGGTGTAACAGCGCCTAGACGGGACAAAAAAAAAAGCACGCTGTTTCAGGTTCAGTATGTACCAGGTGGCCTGCCAACAATGTCAGTCTACTTATTATTTACTCTATTTGCTTACATATCCTACAATAACTATGTCATGCTCAAAAGCACGGGATTATCCGTGGGAATTTCACGGACGGAAAAGCTGATCATAGTTCACGAAAAACTCCCAAGCATTTTCCCGAGGGTGAACATGGTAAGTGCGAATACACGGGGTGATGCTATGAGGGGTATTATTGATTCGCACTATTATATTTATTAATCACACTATGGTGCCTTTATGGTGTAATGGTTCCTGGGAATCGCAATTGATCACACGGGAGAGTTTACGTTAACTCACTGGCGAATGCCAACGGATTTTAACTTTACTCCCCCTCACGACCCGCTCTCGACGGTGACTGAGAGAGAAGGCGGGCGCGCGAGAGAGAGGGTGCGCGCGCAGCTGCAGCGAGCGAGGAGAGCGGAGGAGCGAGCGAAGGGGAAGGGGGTATAAGGCGCGTTACTGACACCGATATCAGCGTCGCGTCCGTGGCTTATTCGGTAGAGCGTCGTGCTGCGGCCCGCCAAGTCCTCTTCTTTTAAAATATAGAGAGAGAAGACTGCGGACGCCGCCGACGGCGGTGGATGGTTTGGGGTCGCTTATAAAGTGTATTCACACTTAAAATTTGTCCAGATTCTGTGTTTGGACCCGGAACATATAGTGGGTGTCCATGATGTATACTTCGAGTTTCCTAGTTAGCTCGATCGGTGAATCGACTGCTTCGGAAAGCAGTTTGTCCCTATTTCGGACCCCGGACTGCCAGAGTGCGCCGATGTTCGAGACGTGCGGAGCGGTGAAGGGCGAACAGACGCGTCTTCCGGAATGCATCGTTTAATCGCGTACTACCGACAGTGATCAGCGCTGTGAACGTCAGCGCGCATCGCAAAATGAAAAGTGGCGTTGCTTAGTTCTGTAATGCGTTGGTCAATTAATGCAATAAAATTTCGTAGCAGAGAGCTTCTTCATCGAGCAGGACTTTGATTCGTGTCCTCGTCCTTTTTCTGCCAAGTTTTTCCCAGTTTCTTCATGATTTTTCGTTTCTCAGTTCATACATAAAATTACCATTTCCAACAAAGCGTATACGAACAGTGCCCATCGCTTCTTACACTTAGTGTCTCTGCACCTTATAATTTGTATCGTAGGAGGGGGGGGGGAGGGGACAGGGACTGGGGCGTGAGCCTGCAGCATCCGCGCCCGAAAGGCAGTTTCAGTATGTGTGCGAGTATACTTCAAAGCTTGATTAGATTTCTCGGTAGCCAGACACACTTCTACCTGAATCTGGACTATTTCAATCAATCAATCAATCAATCAATCAAACAAACAACCTCCAACTTACCTACATAGGCGCACAACATAAAACGCATTACGGCACTTCTCTCAGTCGGTATGGAAAATTCTTATAGTAAGGTGTTCGAGAAACCTGGGGATCTCTTGATTCACAGTCGACAAGACTGATTACGTCACGAACCGGAAATACTGCAAAAACTGTAGCTCAAAATAAACGTAATGCGTTTCTAATGAGGAGCTTCCTTAATATGAGTCGGTTAATAGGGCAGCTACAGATGTCGCCGGCCAACAACGTTATCTAATCAGAAAGGCGGACGCGAACTTTACCCGCTAGGCGCTATAAAAAGATAAGGCTATCTCCGTATCTCTAATGAACTCACGTGCCATATACAGTATGCCAGACAGCTCCCTCGTTATCTAAATTCACAGATACATGCCCACGTAGACACACAGCGTCACAAAAAACATATCGAGTCACTCCTCAAAAACGATCACCTCGTTACCACGTGAGTGCATTAAACGGTACTCCACGACAAATCGCCGAAACGTGGACTTTTTTGCTACAGCCGTCACCCCTCTCTAAACTGCCCCCGAACACTGAAAACAAGGACAACATCGCCGCCTCGTGTACCACACGGAGCGAACACTCAAAGCAAACACACGCGGAGCGCGCAAACGCGTGCGCATACAAATTCCCAGACGTTCAAGTGAGGACACGCTAAAGTACTTGCGCACGCGCACTCACAGTGCGCAAGCTAATATCGAACAAATGCATCGACACACAAAAGCAGGAGGCGAACCCAACACAAGCGCGATTACGGCGAGTCGCTCCAATGCGCAATTTGGGTAAGTATCGCGGAGCTATCGGTTTCGGTTCAGAGAAAAAGAAATGGCGGCGCTGCGGTTCTCGCCCGCGAGGCATTTCGCGGGGGCCGCGGGTTACAGTGCGTCATCGCGCGCGTATTCACGTCTTTATCGCCCTCTCGTATCGGAAGCCATCCTGGGTATACGCGCGATGCAGCTAGAGTAATGCTGCCCGCGAGCCGCGCCGCCATTGTCGTGACTGGC
>WOVY01006155.1:0-113059 GCA_013436015.1 Rhipicephalus annulatus | reverse complement strand
GCAATAACTGCATTAAGCTTTTCGCCTACATATAAATGTCGCCTACGTAACCGGATAGAAACTGCGACATTAGGATCAGCACATAAGCACCACAGCTTCTGAAGCAATCCATTCAACTGGCTAAGCAATCCACATTCCGCAAATTATGATAAACCAATACGCGACACAAGAACCTTCACTCCCTGTTTTTTTATTGACTAAAATGGAAGTAAGTAAGAAGAAAGCAATATTCAGTACCTCTTAACCACCTTTAACTGGTAAAATCATTGTTACCTTAAACATAGCGC
The DNA here is from genome assembly GCA_013436015.1 of Rhipicephalus annulatus. Taxonomy (NCBI): domain Eukaryota; kingdom Metazoa; phylum Arthropoda; class Arachnida; order Ixodida; family Ixodidae; genus Rhipicephalus; species Rhipicephalus annulatus. The sequence goes on along the minus strand of WOVY01006155.1, from coordinate 112,772 downwards.
ACTTTCACACTAACTTGCTATAGATAATATTGCCTTGTTGTAAGCGTAATGTCTTCACCTGCAGAGAAATAATTAGCGTGCCGGCTTGCCGTAATGATGATTATAAATGTTTCTTACAGAGATGTTCATTAGGCGTTTTCTTGATGTACGTAGATACACCTACACTGGACATGAAGTAGATTCGATTGCGTTGTGAACACATGCCGGGCTTTTAAAGCAAAAGCATATCTTTTCCGGGCTATGTCAGGCATTCGGCAATGTCCGCGTGCCAGCAGGTGTTATCTCTTGCTTTCACTCCTTCGCCCCTAGCAACAGGAGCAGGTGATGCGGGTGGAGTAGCGGAGAGTGAGTAAACAGGAGAAGCGCGCTATGGCATTTACACATATGTGTGTGTACTTTTATGTCTTTCCATTATATGCATAACTGTCATGCAACGCTTTTAGAGATAAGAAGGACCCGGTGTCTGATTTGAGTACCAGCATTTTCTTAGGTAGCATATTTAAAAAAAAAGTGGCCGTTTCCTAGCTCGGCTATGCCTGAGTATGTGCAAAGTGAGTTTCACGGCGCTAAACAACGTTTCATGCATGACACTATTTACCAGTGTCAAGTCTTTTATGTGGCAAGGCCTTTCACACAAGCCACACACATATCCAAACAGATTTTTGATGAAGTCCATTGTGAAGGTTCGAGTCGCACAAGCGCTTTCGCCAAGTTGAAGCTACAGTGAGTCAATCGGCGAGTCTTGACGATCGGCTGTGTTTTGCAGCTGCTTAGATGGTTGTGCACGTCTAGCTAAGCGGCCTTCTAGCGACGCAACTTTGTTGCACGTTCCTGCAATTGTCCCGACCTCTCCGCAGCACGTTTAGCCTTCGTCTGTTTGTTCTTCGTACGCTGAACCGGCAATTGTCAGGCAACTGCTTCGTGGCCTAATGAGTTAAGAGAGAGACAAGAAGAAGTATCAGGAAGGTAGGAAGCTTCTCCACTGATCTTTGCTGCTCAGCAGCACTTTTGCTCTCCTTGTCTTAGGCTATATCATACTTTCAGGCACCCCTCTATACCCGCTATGTGTATGTTGCGCCTCTTAGACGTGACCAACAAAAAAAAAGAGAACAGTATGGCTCGAGGTGCACGAGCCACGGGTTACCATTACCAGGCATCTGCCATGGCTATGACGTCACTCCTCCATAATGCACAAGCTGACGAGGGGCTCGGGGTGGCGGCGGCTCCGAAGCGCCATCTGTACGCCGTCAGATGTCACTGCTCCTCGCGCAAGCACATAGCGGCTACCCAGGAGTCGAGACAAAATGCTCAACCTCAGCCAGTCTAGCTCACGCTACAAAACGCAGTGGTCTCCTTCATAAAACTTCCTGGTTTGTTTATAGCACTCAGTTTCAGGCTCTACATAAACTCCAAAACAGCAGAGGGCGTTTTGTATCTTTCCTCATGTGCTTCACAGACAACTTGCGACGTTTGCTTCTTCAGTGTTATCTAAAAAGAACTTCGAGTAGGCAGATCCAGGTGATAGTATATTGATGCTCCCTAGGTAATTAGTCCCTCCTACAAATCCGTAAGATCCTGTAAAACCTACAGGTTTGAAGCAGAATTATTTGCACAATCATATATCTAGATAACAAGTGTAGTTGCTTTCTTTATTTCTTTCCAACATTTCTCAATACATGCGCTTTATATGTCTTCAAGTGCTACGTTCTCTACGTTGCATACCCATATGTGCCACTTTTCTACGAACAAAAGCTTTTGAAGATGAGGTACACAAAGTGGTGTATGGAGAGCAACGCCAAAAAAGAAATATTGTTCACTGAACTAACCAGAAAAGAAGCTGAGAAAGGCCGCAAGCAAAGGGTTCTATCGCTATGGCGTAAGCAATACGAAGAGCAAAGGCCAACGTCCGATGCTTTGGCGGAAATAGCCATGTAATGTTCAGGGCGGATGTAATGGGCATAGACGGAAGGAAGTAATTCCGAAAGGGGGGAAAGGTTGCCTGTGAACATTGGGTATCTGTAGGTCACTCGAAAGAAACATTGCTGCTGGCACTCGCACAGTAAAAACAGGTTCCTCTCTTTTGTTATAATTACGTGCCAACTTATGAACAGGTATCCCACGTCACTTGCTGTTATGCGGTGTAGGTTTACACGATAGTATTGTCCTTTAAAATGAGAGTCTTGTATATAGCCCAGAAACAGGCTGTAATCGGGCGCGACGCCATTCTGGCGTGCAGTGCACCGTCTTGGACTTCAGAAGTAACGCCTACAGCGCGAAGCATGAAGCTGTTGTTTCCAGGGATTGTACACACCGATTTCAATCTTCTATGTTACTTTGCAAGGTTTTACGTGGTCGATATGATAGTTGGAAACATTGAAATGAGTAATCGTAGAGATACCCATTACCAAATTGTTACATTTTGCCCACTAATCTCTACATTGCAACACGTGGTTAAACTTTTCACCAAGTAGAAGAGACAGTTGTTTGCAAGTACAGTTTAAATCGGAGAGGTGATTGATGCTCTTTTAGGGCAGGAAATCTGTTCAAATTCTACACTTCTACACAATACACATTTTTTGAGTGCAAGAGTACTTTACCATTATTAATTTATTTATGTCAGGTGTACATATATATATATATATATATATATATATATATATATATATATATATATATATATATACAGGAGAAGAAGTGTATACCTAAAGGCTTGGTTTTTTCGTGTTTTGACACAATAATAATGAGATCTAACAGACAGTAATGCCAAGGAATGTATAGGGGAAGGTATTAGAACAAATGGATTGTGAATTAAGCAAGTGGGTGAAAAAATAACCAGCCGAGAGCAGGAATCGAACCTACGACCTCCGAATAACGCGTTCGATGCTCTAACCACTGAGCTATCACAGCGGCTTTCCCTCCATCCACTTTTTTTGGTTTATATGTAAATTTAGAAGTAGAAGTGTCAGTCAGTCCCATCTGTAAGCTAAGCGGTGAGTGTGAAACACCCTTTGATGCGCATGTGTGGCGTCACGTAGCACGTGAACTTATTACGAGCGGGCAGCTGATTAATAGTCCCTCGTATACAACCTAATGACACCAAGTCTGCCAGTACGAGACCCTCGTTAATGAATAGGGTAAAGATATATATATATATATATATATATGTGTGTGTGTGTGTGTGTGTGTGTGTGTGTGTGTGTGTGTGTGTGTGTGTGTGTGTGTGTGTGTGTGTGTGTGTGTGTTTGTGTGTGTGCTAGCTATTCTGGGGGTCCTAAATGTGGCCATCTAAGTGCATAGTTGGGGATGGTATTTTAGGAATACCTGTTCATTTGAATACTATAGTTGTTTAGCTTTACCTCTATTTCATGCTTATTGTGGCAGAGCAAACTCTACAGAACGACACTTTGTGCACAGTTAGTTTCTAAAAAAAAGTGTGTCGCCAAACTCTGATTTGAAGACGCACTGGAGGGGTAACAAGAAGAAACCATCTCTTGAGATTTTGATTCTTTTATATGAGGCAGCAGATTAGTATAGAGAGACAAACACAATCTGAGTATTGAAGTGGATAATTTGATATTTCAACAAAAACTGTAGTTAATCCATAGTTGCGTAAGCTACAACTTCGAAAAGAAACGCCCATTATGAATTCTTTACCGTGCATGATATCACAAACGAGCACTGAAGGAAGCGCGCACCTCCAATTTCTAATGGCTGCAACAAAACCGGCTGCCATACAGATGCGACAGAAGCCGACACAACGAAGAAACAAGCAGTAAAGACGCCGCCGCCCGGGCTCCTCCTCTCCCCCTCGAACGGCAGCAGCCGGCTAAAAATGGCGTCGAATTTAACACCGAGCGAATTTCAGACCCTTCTTGAAGGAAAGGGGCAACGAGGTGCAGCATTACATCATGGGGTGAGGAATATACGAGAAACATCTCACCCTTCCCCCACTTTGACTGACCGGCGCGCCACCGAAAAGTCTGGAAACTTCGAGAACTCAGGCTGAGCGGATAAAAGCAAGCGGCGGACGAAGGCGACTGAAAGATAGTGTGATTCCACCAGTGTCTGAAGGTCTGTCCTACGACAGTGTATGAGTGGCCGATGGTGATGCCGGGGAAGAAGTTTTGTTGGTGAAGTGCTGTTAGTCCTTCCAGAAGAATCGAGGGATGACAACTTGAGTGTGGGCAAGTTTTGAAGAGCGTGTAACGGAAGAGAAACTTCAGATGCAGTGGATTGACAATCGGCGCTGGATGTAGTGCGAGTCTTTTCTCAAAGATAAGCGTTCGCGATTAGTTCCATGGACTGAATACATTTCATGAATATTTTAGTCTTTGAGGGTTCATGGATAGTTACTGTACGATATTGCATTGTAGCGCGAGTTGTCATTTGTGCATGTTGTTTTAAATGCGTCAGATAACCTTCTGAGCGATGTCGTGTTAGCGACGATAGTTATAGCGTGAGAACAAAACGACGACACAGAGACAAGAAGAACACAAAGGATAAGGTGGTGGCGGATGCCATGTGGCCATCTTTACCACCCCATCACAGCGCACCCACAGAAAGACCACACAAGATTCCACTAAGGATCTCCGCAATGGAGGCCGACATGTCATCGCCGTGTTGAGCACATGCGCACACTGCTTATTAGATTGACAACTCCATTAGCTGGAAGTGCACTGCACGTCCTAGATATCTTGGTTGCATATCTTGCAAGCCTTCTTTACCATCATAAATTGCAGTGCACTTCATCTGAGATAGTCGAAGTCGATCCGTACTCCATGACTACTCAGTCGCCTTCGGCGAGGCATGGCATCCCGAGCTTTCGTGGCCCTCAACACCCTTCGCCATCTTATCATCGATTTTCCCAAACAAGGACAACTTCGACAAGAACCACCTTGGTCACATGACGATGTCGACTGCCAGGTGACAATTCCACGGATGCAAAGCAAGCGTTCCACACCCACAGCAGAAATACTTTCTTTGGTACTTGAATATATTGAAGAAAAGTACGCCGATTATTTGAAAGTTTTCACCGATGGATCAGTCGACATAGTGCGCGGAGCAAGCACTGCAGCGTTTGTCATCCCATCTCTAAAGGTTTCCTGGGCAGCGAGACTCGAGTGCGTTGTTTCTTTGACAGCATGTGAATGCGTGGCAATTCAGCAGCCCTGAAAAAACTGAAGTTTTGTAGGCAGCAACAAGTCGTGCTGTTCTCGGACAGTAAGCCCGCTTTGCAGCGGCTAAAACATGCATTGATTTTGGATCGATGCACTCAAAGATCACTGCGAATCCTTAAAGACCTGCATGGCATGGGTATAAACATTACGTTTTGACTGGATTCCATCACATGTGGGTATAGCTGGTAAGGAGGCGGCTGACAGACTTGCCCGGAGTGCTCTGGAGCTTACACCAACAAAGAAGGCTCAAAAAAACAATCAGCGTATCCTACGAGAAGCTGTAAACACACGCATTTTCACTCGTTATGGCTGACGCCTCACCAGTGATGTGTGACACGAGGGCTATCAAGGGAAGAGGCCTGCTTGCTTCATCGCATTAGAACGGGATCAGCGCGTACACCAGCATGGATTCACAAGATCAGACTGTACACGACGCCCTTGTGCCCGAAGTGCAAGGAAAACGGTGATATAAAACACTATTTGCTTAATTGTTGTGCGCTTAAGAAAGAACGGCAAGGTTTATTTGAGGAACTGCAACAGTTAGGCTCACCAGGTGACAGCGTGACTGATATTGTGTTTCCGCGTCGTTCCTCGACCTTGAGGAAACAAGTGTCGCGACTCCTCTTGAAATTTTTTATTGCTACAGACCTCGCATGTGACTGTGACTGGCGATAAGTGACAATTATGTTTGGTGTATAGTTCAGCGAGATAGAGTACCGCCACAGTATTGCACGTAGAATAGCACAAAGGCCGCTGTCTTATGCAGGCTTACATCGCGCTATGAATGATTTTTATTTTAAGAACCTGCTCGTGATTAGTTAAAAACAAACAAAGGACACAGCTTCATTTAGGAAAGAGAAAACCGGGCGGGGCGATTGCCTGCAAATTATGCAAGGCTAGATCCGCCGGCTACCTACAACATCCTTAACCTCAACCATGACTGTTCGTTTTTTGTGTGTGTGTCTTTCTGGGCATACGCGGTACACGCGCCGCTATGTGTGCTATTGTATACTTTGTCTCTTCTTCATTCGTTCCTGCTCTATTCTTTTTCTTCTATTTCTCCCTTTTTTATGTGGGTTAGCACAACGGGTAAAACCTGGTTAATCTTTCTTTTTTTCTTTTGAGTGTGTGTCTTTCTCTATTTGTCATTTTTCTGTCCCGGTGACGGCAATTATGCAAAATGGGTCCTGCAGATTACCGCAAGTGGGCAAAATCTTTATAAAAAGAGTTATTTACAACAACCAGTTTGTAACGTGACGCCACAATAAAATCCTACGGATTTCACGCAATAGAAAGCTTCCGTGTGAGTGAGTGAATGCAACAACTTCATTTGGTTTACAATAGATGCGAGTAAACAACATCACCTGCGCGTTGAAGAAAAATTCATCGTGACTCAGTGATCACACAAGAGTACACCATTTTTTTCGGTTCAGAAAATATATTTGCTATATAGAAATAAATATTTTTTTTCTTCAACAAATAGGCTTTCTTTCTGACAAATCCGACTGATTTTGCTTGAGGCTTTGTTTCACAAACAGATAGTTATTATGTATCCCAATTTGTGACTGCGATGTTAACGTGTTATTGTACTTTTACGTGTCCCACGCTGTAGTCGGCATATTTTTTTTTACGTAATCTGCAGTGGCTAACCTTTTGGCGGGTAATGTGGCAAATCTGTGCCACTTTTTTGTCTTAAATGGAGGCTTCCTCAGCCGCTGTTTTCTGTCATCAGTGATATCATTTTATGCTTACATTTGTCAAAAATATTTAGGAAACCAATAAAGGATATTCACCGCCTTGCGATGCGTGGTGATACTCAGAGTAAATTTTTTTTGTACTGTAAAAACTTCTAAAAATTTTTAATTCGTGCAAGATAGCTAAGATCCTAGATGCTGTATGGTATGTTTCTCCTTTTTTGAATTCTTATAGATGTAGTGCTAGTATAAAACTATGAATTTTATTTCGCAGTTGGATTATTAAATGCTAAAGCGTATATGAATGAAGAATGAAGCACTTTTTACTGCGTCTAACTGCATAAAAGGCATGCGTAATTGTGTTTCCAAAATTGTTGTGCATTACACTTCTCGCGACAACACATTACGACAAATAATGCCCTGAAGTTTCTTCATGCACTTTTTTATCATTTTAATAGCAGTGCCAATAGGACAAATGGCTAAAGCGTTGTTCCTGGAATGCAGTACTGAAAGTAAAGAATGATGAGGTCAGTGGTGCAGACCATCAAAGAGTGAACAAAAATATGACTGCACAAGGTCTAATTAAAAACATGTACCTAAAAGCTGCATGTGTTTTAACAATGCATTTACAGGATTCGTTGCATTTGATAACAGCACATTGATGTGGCTTGTTTTGCTTCGCAGTTACAATTTTATATATTGACAGAAAAACAGGCGTAACTTGGGTGACCATCCGTTGGGTGATGGAAAATGGCTAAATTGTTCGGTGTGTGCGAATAGATCAGAGAGAGCTGCTGGCTCGCACTGTATACCACAGCTGAAAACAATGTGCGCCAGGGTTTGACTGGCGGTCGCTCAGTGATTCTGCCTTCAAGAATTATACAAGGGCTAGTGTAGCCCAGTCGCGGTTGTCAAGTGGCTAACGCACTCGGCTGTTGGCCCGCCGGTCGTGGGATTGAATCCCAGCTGCAGCGGCGGCATTTTCGATGGAGGCGAAGATAATGTAGACCCAAATTTGAGCACATGTGCTCAAATTTGGATGTACGTTAAAGAAGACAAGGTGGTCGAAATTACCGCAGCCCTCCAGTACGGCGTCCCTCATACCTATATGGTGGTTTGGGACATTAAACCCCACATATCTATCTACATAATGGCTCGTGTGGTTTTCTAGACTGATGTGCTGTGAGGCCACGCTCCCTGGATCTTTCGCAGCTAAATGAATGATTTTCCAGTCTTTTTGAGGACCCACTGCCCCGCCCCGCCGCGGTGGTCTAGTGGGTAAGGTACTCGGCTTCTGACCTGCAGGTCGCGGGATCGAATCCCGGCTGCAGCGGCTGCATTTCCGATGGAGGCGGAAATGTTTGTAGGCCCGTTTGCTCAGATTTGGGTGCACGTTAAAGAACCCCAGGTGGTCGAAATTGCCGGAGCCCTTCACTACGGCGTCTCTCATAATCATATGGTGGTTTTTGGGACGTTAAACCCCACATATCAATCAATCAGAGTCCGGCGACGTTGGTAAAAGTCGGCACAGTGGGACAGTATTTGGTCGAGAATTCTGACACGGTTGCTATCATCACAGTTCGGTGAGGTAGTCATACGAATGCGATAGTCGAATGAGTTCGCAAGGACCACATGAACTACAAGCCACCACTCTGTGTGTGGTGTAAAAATGTGCATCTCCTCCTCTTTCTCTCTTTATCTCTTGCTTTGGCTCCTTTATTCCCTTCTCCCCACTTGTAGGGTAGCAAACTGGACTTAGTCTAGGTAACCTTCCTGCAATTACATCTATGTTTTTCTCTCTCTCTCAACCGACTTGTGCAGGGATTTGTTTTTTTCTTCTATTTCTGTGGTGCCCCTCTGTACCCCATGCTTCGATTTGTTTTGTGATAGAAATATGGTGATTGGATTACGATTTGATTCACGTCGCATGAGACAACGGGACAGGTGCTATCCCACTGTTCCGAAGGCACGTCGTGGTTCAATGGGAAACATACGTACAACTTTTTTTTTCTGTAAACAAACCATACTAATTTTGCTAAGATTGCTTCGTACTTTTTTTAAGCAAGGTATTTAGATATTCCACATTTCTAATTTCTGCTGTCGTGTAAAAAAGATAGATAAACCCTGAAGGGATAAAGTGCACCATTTATGGGTTTTTTCTTTTATTTTTTTTACTAAAACAAAGTTGCACCGGAATGAAGAAAAGGAAGGGACAAAAAGATAATGTGGTGCAATGTCTGGTTGTAAACGCATCCATGATTTCTACTTAAAGGAGAAAGCAGCGCAGCAGTAAACTTGATACCTCATTATTTATTTTTTGCAGCTGATTTCATTCATTTTTTACATTTCTTTATTGTACAAAATTTCAGCGTAATGTCGGAGCCAGCAGACGTATCTACACAAACGCCCGCTATTTTTAACATGTGTGGAAAAAATACAACACTCTTATAAGCACCTCAGTTTGCACCTCTTTCAGTTTGATAGCGAGCGAAGTTTTCAGTTGCTGGCCGAGTGAACCTGGAAATCGCCTTTACCAAGCGCACAAAATTACATTAGGATTTCGAGTAAGCTTTTGACGCACACTTAGGGAACCTGGGGCGCGAAGATAAGCAAACGCGGCGTGAATTTCGTGATTATATCTGTTCTGGAGGTTACATAAGTAATTTTGAAAATACTTTTTGGCTGCGATAAAGAATTACTTCTGCCATGGGTTGGCTTCTTACCGTTGTATGACAAACTTTTTTATGCTTTTTTTATATATTCAACTGTGCAGTTCTGCATTTGCGTACCCTTCGAATCCCTTTTGTCAAGATATCAAGACTAAGTGCGTGAGTACTTTAGAGCTTCTACATCACATGTTAGCGAACCTTTTTATGCCAGAAATCATGAGAAATCTACCAATTAGCATCAATTGATTGTTTTAGTGAAAAGTAGTAAACAGTCGAAGAAAACTCCGTGCACTAAAGAAGTATCACGCACGACTAGAACAGTGCTAGTTAAAAGAGTGCTGAAACACTTTTTTGAGTAACCATGGAAATAATACACTGCGCGTATTATCTCACAAATTGAACACCGCAAGAATTTTAACAATCTGTTCAGTACGAGCGGAGTTGCAAAGATGTCTCACGCGCTGCAGTCACATTCTCTCTTCTTTCACCCCGACGAAAACTCTGGAAGCTGAGCTGAAAGGAATGGAAAGGCCAAACAAAAACGTCACGCACGCCTCGCAACCTTGAGCAATTTTTTTCTTCTTAGAATACGTGGTTTTTTAGTGCGGTTGCACGCGCACGCTTGGTCAAGTGATGACCTCTCGCGGCGACCTTTGTAACAACCGAGCACGCCATGTTCAAATCAGTCAATGGCTGATAGATGAGCTTACTGGGATTAACTCCGTAATTTGTCGAGAGAAGAGAAAGCCATTTTTAGCTGACTTTGATAGTATTTGTGAATACCAGGCCACGTGCTGCGCTCTAATATTTGGCTCGCGTGTTGTCGGGAGCCTCTACTACCAATCGGCAGCGTTTTCTCACCATGCTCAAAAAGTGTTGCAGGGCCCCTTTAAGGAAGTCGACACGTCAAAGCCTCTGATATACAATGAACTGAAAATCTGGGAAGTGCAGAAAGAGCAACTAAGGAAGGAATGATGGCGTCGCAGCTTAGCAGAGGTCCTCACTAAAGTGGTATTCACACGAAGGAGAAATCCCCGGAGGACAGGCCAAAATGGCACATCACGTGACAACAACGTCATGGGTTAGTTTGTGTCTAGGTGGTTATGAAAGGGAAAGAAGATAAAAGTGCCGTCCATAATTGTTCATCCTTAGGATCTCCTCGCGGCTCCTCGAGGAAAACGGGGATCATTTCTCCAACCGCTCAAACGCTCCCTTGCTGCGTGGAATGTAGCGTAATTTGGGTGAGTGTCGGCCACATTATAGGCCTGTTTTCTGCAGAACGTGGTGGCGGCGGCCTTTCCAAATAACGCTCTAGACTTGCGGGCACCATGATGGCGAAAACGAACGATGAAGCAGCTTTTCAAAATTTTTTTCTCATGAAAGAGCATCTTTGTTTGTGGTACTTTTGTCTGATGGCAATATATAGTAAAAGTAACCAAAATAACGGTTTTAGTGGGAATTTTAATAAGAATTGTGAGATCACCCGTTTTTCTTGTTGTTGCTGCTGCTGCTGATCGGCTTGTTCAGCCTGATCGAGATGTTTTCCTTTTTAAAGAAGCTTTCTCTACTAAGCCTCTTGAGTCAAGATTATACTTCTAAAATATAAGCAAGTAAAATCTAATGACTGCTTTTTATTTTCAAAAACTTGACATAATTCACATTTTAATTTGCCGGCTGCACTAATGGAGCAAATATTTAGGCTGAATTCACGTAGTCAAGACAGAGGTGGTCTTCCATTACCTTATGTTTCAAAGTCTTAATGAAACGTTTCCATTACCTTATGTTTCAAAGTCTTAACGAAACGTTTGTACATATAACAGTTAAATATTAATGTGCGAGATCACATCCGTTCTCGGTTGTTCTCATGAGAGAGATGCTATGATAGCATAATTCTTTTGTTCACAGAGAGCCAAACTGCATCGAAAAATATTTCATTGAAATCACTATCTCTCAACCTAATAGTAGTGTTTGCGAAGTCGGAGAGGTGAAAATAAAGAGAAAAGCTGGTGTCAATGACGCTGCCAGGAATGCCGCTTTGGGTGAGTTCGCCTTCGCAAAACAGAAAAGCTTATGGTGGCGAGTCAAATGATGGGCAACCCCATGCCTGCATTTCATTAAAAAACCACAGCATATCCACGGAGTGTATAATGATGAGTGGGGCGAAGCGTCCCTCCGTCCATCCGTCCGTGTGTCCGTCTGTCTGTGCATACGTCTCATCGCGTTCTAGAAAGCAGATGGCGCGCGGGTAACACCGGCGAGGCGCGAACCAAAAAATCAGAGCGCAAGCGTCTTCAACGCACCTGCTGCTCTGCTCCGTCTATGCTCCATAAACGATTCGCCACGTACGGCGACTATCCAGCAGACTGATAGAGGCACTCGTTGGCAAAGCGTGCGCAGCAGCCAATCGGGAAATAGCGGCAGAGTAGCGTAATCTCGGAATAGAGACGAGAAATTGTCATCCATTTGTATTTCCTTCTTTTCTTTCTCGTCTCTTCTTCTCTCGGTTACGCGTGACTAGTCACAAGGTTAGACTATAAGGAACTTCGCCCTAAAAAAACATATAAAAAAGAAAATTTCCAAAACCATGAATTCGGGAGGAGTGTGCAAGAGGGGCACTTCCCTCAAACCACACCAGCACTTTGCTCTTTCTCCAGTCAGGACATAACGTGACTTTGAACACCCCTCCATTCTAAAATGAAAGCTTCGCGATATCTATGGCTGGGGGTAAAATCATTCTTCAGTGCCCCTGCTCTTACTAGGGTAACCTGGCCACATTGATCTCCCCCACCATTCGCCAACCTCATCCGTGTGAGTGAGGGATGTTTGAAGGGACTTCTTCTCGCCTGTTGACGTCACTAGGCTCCACCTTTATCAACCATGGATTTGTCCCTCATGTGAACACAGCTTAAGGGACCGGACATCCACTGGTGCTTGAGCGTCGATCGAAGAAAAATAAATGCACAAAGCCAGCGCTGTCGTTTGTTGCGTGTTTCGTATAATAAATATATTTGATGTATATCTGTTGCTAGCTATTGTATATATTCCTTTTACGTAACCAAAAGAAAAGATGGGCATATCCCACGCCATGTGCCAATTTGTTTCATGTGGTGCAACTGAAGAGTAATTGTCTATGCCTAATTTTCTGGCTTCAACGCAAAAGATATTAGCTGTATCTTTGATAAGTGCAGTATTAATGTACGCATCGTGAGTCTATCAGGAACCTCCACTGTTCTGGCATTTACTGGAGACTGCGCTAGGATTTTAATGGTGTAACAAAACTTTAACACTCAAGCTACAGCACAGATGCCAGTATTAGCAAAATGAAGGGGGCGCTTTACGAAGGCATGATGTGAATACCACTGGTAACGTTTTAGCGTATTTCACCAGCGTCGAGGAACGCTTCAACGTCGCTCACTACATCAAAGGAATACAAATGTAATGTGAGAATGCTATAAAAGTGCAGTCAACATTGGAACCATATTTGACGTTAGCCCGGAATGACCTCTTTGTCATAAGTTTAACTATGTGATGCATAGTTAAAAAGTACACAGTCAGCACTGCCACCGTAGCTGAAGTTGCACCATCCTTACGCCTTCATAGTCTATTCTTCCAAAGCTGCTTCAATACCTCGCATGGCTATGTGGTAGAATACTTGATTGCCACGTAGAACACTTGGGTTCGATACCTGCTGAGGTACCGTCTTTTTATTTCTTCATTTGACGGGTTTTCGCTGGCAATTTTGGCGTCTCTAACCGCTTTCCCATTTAAGTTACTCGCCGTTCCGGGGTATAATTGAGCTTCCATTTACCTGCGGCACATAGCCACGTGCTATGACCATTGGTACAGGTATGTGCCACACAAGCCTGAAGTAAAGGGTTTGGCGTCGTACGTTACAAGTTAGCCACGTGAATCAGGTCACGACCAAGCAATTATTTGTCAAACCTTCTTTTTTTCGAATGTCAACATTGGTCTACACCATGTTACACCAGCGACCAGACGTAAGTGGCTGGTTAGAGAGATACAGAATTGGAAAGACTGAAGGTGCCTTTGGTTCTCGATAGAATTGCTTGGCGTTTATATGTTAATGTACAGGTCAATGTCGAATGAATATTTGGAAACTACTTGCGATTTGGATAGTTGACAGCTAATCTCGGTCAAAATTCGGAGTAAAGTTCGCCACACACATTCACTGACCGTTTCGCAAGGCAGCGCTTGTCAGCGCCGGTGAGTATTCTGATTGATTGCGCACGAACGGAGTCGACAGTAAAGAAGACACGTTTATGACGAAATGGTGAGCCTGCAATCAAGCGTAAAGCAATGAATAAAGCGTTGAAGACTGACAGAACAATTTCCAGAGTTAATCAAGTGTTTTGTGCCTCATTGCTCTATATAACAGAAGTGCCTCAGAGTTTAGCCGCTCTGCTAGTACAAATCCGCAAAAAGACATATTTTCCTCAATTCTGGTAGGTACTAAAGCGTCGTATTTTCGTATGATGGGATCTATTTTTTTTCCTGCTGAGTAGGACACTCTTGTCGAACACGCCAAACAATTTACGAAGCTCGAAAAGAAGGAAGACTTTGACGCAGTGACCACCCTGCAATCACCATATTAATATGAACTTATAAAGTGACTTTCCAAAACGTATTAAAGGGAAACATATTGTTTAAAGGTCCTACCAAATGTTTCACAGATGCCAAGTTGGTTGGGTTGATGTCTGGGTGAAGTCCTACTGAATGACAGAAACATGAGCTGTGCTTGTTGTTTGTTTACGTATTGTCTAATTTTGAGATGCTGAAAGGTGGAAACATTGTATAATACGCAATATTAAGCAAGTGTGGCGTAACGCAATATATTCTAAACTTAAATGTTGTCACAACGCGCATCACTTTGCACAAGGAAAAAACGACTGTGTACAAAAGTAGTTCAATTAGCAATGACTCGTCAACATTGGAAACGACACAGGAACATTGACAATAAATAAGCTCACATGAAAGAGACAGACAATCATTCAACAACTATGGCCACAATCAGCACGATTGAGATTAAACTGAGACATATTATTATTATTTGTCAAGGTCTTACGATTGAAAATCGGCTTATGATTATCACAGATGACGTGGTGGAGGGCTCCGGAAGTATCACCCACTTGGGGTTCTTTAACGGGCACCTAACTTAGTCGCATCTGCGACATTTCCTCATCCAGTGGAAATACGCCCTCCGGGACAGAGATTTGATCCCGCCACTGGCGGTTCAGCAGTCGTACACCATAGCCATAAAAGTCGCCGCGGTGAGTTAAAGTAAGGATTACGCGAGTACGCTGCAAATAAGTATTCGGAGGTTAAATTGTGTAAAAGTGACGAAGTTATCGTATGAGACGCTTAGTAAGCTGCCTACGCGTGTTGAGCCACACGAGCTGAATCATCTTCGGGCACTTGGGTGGTACACTGCACGAGCTACAGCTTATGTGCGATAAAACATGAGAAATAATCTTATTGATTTCGTTATGCTGGCTTCGTATGGTCCTGGGCGACAAAGAAAATACCCAACGATGATTTCTACGTTTTCAGGGAAAATGCTGAGCACTCAAATACACCTCATTACTTTTGTAACGTGATAGCAATAGAGAGCCCGTGTCGCAGGAGTTCCACTGTTGGCGTCGGCACCGTTGGTTGTAAGCTAAAAAGCGTCCGTGAGCGAAAAATTCAGAAAGAAGCAAATGAAATGAAGAGTAAAATTTTCGAACCCATTCAGGATTGAACCAGGGCCGTTCGCGTGGCAAGCAGGTGTCCTACCACAATGTCACAATGTTACTTGCAGCTGCTTCGGGGAAAAACAATACATAAATGTCATGTAGTGGAATGAGTCTCCTTAACGCATTTTGTTCGACAGGTGTCACGGCGAAAACTAGCCCATTCGGCTGATTCGTAGGCGCATTAGGAAGGCCATCAAACTGCGTCGAAAAGGCCGGAATAGGGCAGCCATCGCCGCTAAAAACACACTAGAACTTCAAACAGCTCTAAAGATGGACAACTATGTCCATCTATCGGAGAAGATATCATGCCTTTCCAGAGGCATTCATCAAGCAAACAGCAAACGCTAAATTATGTACTGTCCTTGTGTGAGGCATTCTAAGGTTCTATATGGCCTCCGAGATAGCAAGCGCGCGGCGTGTATCTCGGAGGCCATGTGACTTTTGTTTTATATCAAGCACCTGTATGTACCTTTCGCGCACGCGTGCGCGTGCGCGCTTGTATGTGTGTGTGTGTGTGTGTGTGTGTGTGTGTGTGCGTGTGCGTGGGTGTGTATGTGTAACAAATAACACTAATAAGTATGCACTTAGTGGTTTAGGAGCGCACCAAGGGCTGGATTTCGCTATCGCGTTCAACTCTTAAAGGCGAAGCTTAAGGGTCCCCCAATTTTTTACATCCGTTTTGGTTTAGTTTTGTCATGCTGTCATCAGACATGGCGTTAGGTATTTCTGTTTCATAATGCCCCTTTATATGCTTACGGTACACGCGATTATACAAATGATGCTTATCGTAAGATTGTGGTTTGCTCCGAAAGATGTTTTTTATGGAAATAGGGAAGGGCACGAATGCAAGGCCTGTCGTTTAATTCTCAGTTTAGATCTTCTCATCGGTATTTCTGAATGGTATTGCAGCAGCGGAACAATAAATGCAGGCAGGTGATTTGTATTCTCTATTTGATAAGGAATTTTCGTACTATGGTGTTTGGCCTAAGACGAGCACACTTGTTTTATTCCTTGTGGTAAGAAAAGTGAACATTGATTACTTACTTTATAAATAGTATTAACAAAGTTCACTTATCTAAAATATGAAGCTTGATAAGCACGTCTATCATCTGGCTTTGTGTGTGCCGTGCTTTCTTACCTTCAATTGTGCAGCGTAAGATGAAACGTGCACTGGCTTTCTGCGTTTGCTTTTTATGCCACTCAAGGTAGCAGCGAGAACGACCGTAGCTGCGAGAAATCATAGCAGGCACCACTATTTATTCTGCGTTCCAACAACGAACAAAACAATCTTCTGCTGCGCACTCAAATGCTACGCCTCATTGTTCACGTCGAGGCGAGCCCCAATAAAACGAGGTATGGCATACCATACATTCTCATGCATAATTGACAATTACGCGCCGGAGAACTTTTGTTTCTGTGCGGGAAATATTGTGGGCTACCACCTTCGGCCTTAAAGAATCGTGCAACAGAAAGAACACACGTCATCCGTTGCATTCGCATTTTGTGACTACCGCTGCGCTGCTATGGATCATATCAAGGAATATTTTACATTCCTTGATTATTACATTTATACTAGCTTTAGCGGCCCGCTGCGCCTGGTCGAGGAGCGCTAGTTGCACCCCCAGATCCTCCCTGGCGAGCACCATGTCCCACTGCATCCTTCCGAAAAACTTGGCGGCTATTTTAGGCGAGCTTTATTCGCTTTGCTTGTCTTGATAATCAAACGTTATGTGGGCGAGAGTGGGCCTGCCTTTGCACCACGGACAACTATCGCTGTGCATCGCAGGGTGAATAGCATGCTTCAACGAAAGATTTGGATATGTGTTTGTTTGTATACGGCGCTAGTCATAAGAGTCCCACCTGGTTACAGCTGTGTGTGGTACACTCTACTTTCTTCACTCAAGCCGTTAGGTCTCAAGAATATCTCGCGGCAAAAAGGGGCTGTTGTCGGAGTGGTTGGCAGCTCGTTTGAGCAGATATCGCAGCTAATGAATGCAATCATTTCATTAAATTATGCGCGTTATGAAAGAATCCGAAGATCTACGCGTGGCTCATAGTTCTAAAGCTTGGAATTTTTTCTCCATGAAAGCTTGTGTATTCCTACCAGGTAATACTGGATTGCAAAGTTTGAAATCCGAGCCTGTTTTTTTTACGCTTGTCGCTGCCGAATTTTAAATTATTGCTTTGCTAGTAGTGCGCTAATCCACAATTACCTTAATATATTTGTACTTATGATTAACGCTTATAGCATAAAAACAATTTGCCTTGTGTGAGTTCCATGACATTTAGTACATGAGTGATCAATCTTGACGACAAAAATGATCTCTTATTTGTCAGATTAGCACGTTTCGTATTCAAGTCAGTTAGGCAAGTCTTTCGCAATGTATGTACCGACCCCCTGATCCACAAGATGAACTAATAAATAAAGAAACAAAGGAATGAATAAACACTAAATGAAAAATTGGCCCCATATCTGCTTGTTACACTGCAAATGTTGTCGAAGTACGATAGTCTTGCGTCTGGAAGGAGTGAACAAAATGTTTGATGTTCTGTGCAAGAAAATCGGTGAATGGTATTCCGGAGGCACTGCGTTAGAGTGCCTCGAGCGTGCAGCGGCTGCAGTTATCTTGGAACACGAAGCACGTGGCGTGCGTGCCCGTTTCTGAGGTGATAAGGTGTGGAACGCAAGGCGATATGTAGGTGCCACCTCCATGTTGTCTTAGCTAAAGCCCCTTTGTCTTGGGATCAAGAAACTTTAAACTTAGCAAACCGTTGGAAACACTTGCATTTTCGTGCAAGCGTTCCATGGTCAGTGCAGCGTGATAAAGGCTATGGTCCTTAGAATGAATTATGTATACCTTTTCTAGAAAAAATGAATATTAACGTGTTGTTATGGTGTTTCTCATATGCACACTATTTGCTTTTTAATTAGCAATCGTACAAGTATGAATGGTATATATTGAGGAAAAAATTAGAAGAACCTTAAGCACCACCATTAAGAATTGAACGCGATAGCGAAATCCACCTTCTAGTGCACCCTTCAACCACTAAGTGCATACTTATATGTTTTGTCACGTACGCACGCACGCACACAAACACGCACACAGTAGATTGAACCAGGGCATGCTATTAACGCAGAATGGGCTCGCTTTCGTTGTGACACCTGTCGAACAAAGTGCGTTAAAGTACCCTGAAACACTTTTAAAGTACCCATGAACAGAATTCACTAGAATAGCTTATTGCCTCACGAATTCAACGCCGCAAAAATTTTAAGAATATCTCCTGTGCGAGTGGAGTTACAAAGATTTGTCGCATGCTGCAATTGCATTACCTCTTCTCTTGTCCCGACGAAAGTGCTAGAAGCTAAACAGGGAGGGGTGGCAGGGGAAAAAAACTACCGCACCTTGTGACATTGAGCCTTTTTTTTTCGAACGCGCGGATTTTTCAGTTTGATTGCGCGAGAACGCATGGACAAGTAGCTTCCTCCCACGGTCATCTTGGTAACTTGATTTTTCGGTCACAGGCTCACGGACGATTTTTCTCTCACAACCAACGGCGCCGACGTTGGCGGCGGGTTTTCTGCGACACGAGCTCTCTAACGCTATCGCGTTAATATTGGGGGGCACTGTGGATGCGGTCGGCAGTTTGGAGTATCGCTTATTGCTGTTTTGGGGTATCGTTAAGTGCGGACAAACAGACCAAGGTACATACATACATACATACATACATACATACATACATACATACATACATACATACATACATACATACATACATACATACAGACAGACAGACCAAAATTTTTGCATCGGAGGTCTTCAAGAAAGACTATCGTCTTTAATAATTAAAAGTACGCAAAAAGTTATCTGAGGTTCGCCTAAGTGGTGTCAAGCTTAAGAGCAGTGCGGAGCTGGGCAGCCTTCTTGGTTTATTTAGTTTTATATATTTCTTCTCTCTTTCTTATTTTCCTCAATTTTTTACGTGTTGTCTTTATTTCTACATATTCAATTTTTTTCATTCTACTCTCCATTTTTTGCTCACCTTTGCTTTCAATTTTTATACGGTTTCTGTTATAGCGTTTTTCTAGACTATAGTACTAATGTCAGCACTTATTTGTCTTCATCGTGCTGCTCGAAGAGAAAGAAGACTTCTAATCTGTGCGAGCATGCGCTCAATAAGCTACAGTTGGCTGTGTTATATGATGTTTTCTCTGCGCTAATATCATCACGAGGGCAATCGAATAAAAACAGAAAGAAGGCTTTTATTTGGAGCGAGCATGCGCTCAATATGCGACACCTGGCTATGTGATATGTAGCGTTATGCAAAGCGCAACGCATACGTTGGCGACGGCATACGCCAACTTAGAACAGCCTGGCAGCCTAAAGTGTTCCAAAATTAAAAAAAAACGTAATGAAAAGGGAGATTCAGAGCACTTTTGTGCGCATATATTGGTGCAAATTACGAGACACAAAACAGAGCTACTGGATGGCACATCGTCTTGAAAGGCTGTGTGACATTGAAAAATTAGTGAAGTGTACACGGGAGATACTCTGTGCATTGTCAGTAATAGGGCTGTTGTGAAGCGGAGATTGACAATTCAATGGTCATTCAGTAATTAAAATTGTGGACAAAGGCATTAATATCGAAGGAGGTGACAACCAGATGGCGCATTGGTATACGTCCACCCTCTGCAGCCACTGGTAATCTAGGTCAATGGGACCAGTCTCAGTTCTGTCCAGGGGTGGTCGGTTGACGCGCACTTTGAGCACCACCATCTACTTAACGCTGGTTTCTGTTCCCTTCCAGGAAAAATGCAGTGTGCACGTCGTCCATCTGCTGTAATTACAATCCAAAAAGAAAGCAGACACAATTAGAAGGAAAAGAAAGAGCGATCCTTTAGCTATATGTAAATGTTGGAAGAAACAACACGTTTCGTAGGCTTCCTATTCTAATTAAATGTGTTCTTAATGAAAAAGCAGACACAACATAGTGGTGGTATTGCTTATCTCATAGGAACAGTCACTTAAAAATTAGGCAGTCTGTGCAAGTTTATTCATCTCAGTACTGCAGCAGGCTGTTGCCTTCAAGAATTGCCAGAAAGCCTACGGCATGCCTCTTTCACAATTATGTAGGACGTGGTCGAAATCGTTTTTCTGGCCACAGTCCTGCATTTCCGATACAATTCCGACACGAATCTTTGTGGAAAGCTATGTAAGAGCGAGTTATGTTCCAGCCTGGGTGCGCGTGTTCTTTCTATTGTAAACTTTCAGTTATAGAGCTCTGATGCGGTGCGGTGAGTGTTCGAAACAACGTGCGATAAATCCATTTATTACCTTTTTTGAACGGTGCATGCACGTTCTAGTGGAAAGGAAGGCGAACGTGTAGTTGTGACAGGCCGCTTATATTACCTATAAATGATGCCTGACTCCCCGCACATTAAAGCAATGACATGCGATCGACTACTCATAAGTGACTGACAAAGCACACAAATGTAAGCTTTGTCTGTATCTCTTTGTCTGTGTTTCACGCTCTGCATTCTCAGTCTTAAAGTACGGAAATCAAGAACCATGGGTGCTACGTCCTCCTACAACGATTATAGTGAACTAAACTTATCATTGGTGCATTGATTATGGCATTGGTGTGCAACTGACACCGCAATTACGCAAAAGCGTGGCTGCTCGCTCGTATTGCGGAATCATTTGGGCAATGCGTTTCATTGCGAAGCAGCGCACCTATAGGCCTGAGCGTAGGCATCTGCTGCGAGAGCATGGAGGGGCATTGAGCGTGCATTCGGGTTCGTGAACTCCGGAATCGGTTTAGCTAGAAGTGTGGAAGTTCATTCTTTACTTCAAAATTTTTCTACTATCCTGTTTCAATTCGAGCTCGAGGTGAAATACAATGATCGGTCATAAAGCAGCAGGGAAACTTAAGCCATCAAGGTATCATTTCCAGGCACGTCGTAGTGAAGAGTTCCACAAATCTCGACAATATGAGGTTATTAGCCTGCAGTTAAGCTAAGTACACGGGCCTGCAGCATTTTAGCTTCCATTGAATGAGATCGCGGTGGCTTGGATGAAACCAATGACCTTCGAGTCAGCAGGCAAGCCCCGTAACCGTTGTTGCACTGCAGTGGCTAAGCATTAGTGAGAGAAAGAGGGAATAAACAGGTCAGTAAAATAACAGAAGACAGAGACTTCAGCCTGAATAAGGCCTGCGGTTTGCCACACTACACTGCGCGTGGACTGGAGCGAAATACTACAAATAAAGAGATACAAAACAAGGCTCAGGCGCACATTCACTGCGTTTGAAAGCGTTGTAGTGTGTGGCAACGAGATAGAACTGACTCTGCACCACGTTCCCTATATATATATATATATATATATATATATATATATATATATATATATATATATATACGGAAGCGATAAAGCACGACGTACGCCGAAACACTTTAATAATCACATACGTTTCGGCTGCTGGGCCAGCCTTTGTTAGTGTGACATGTGATGCAGCTTTTGTAGCCATTATATATATTTCTAAAATGTTTTGGGACATGCGCAATAGCAATCGGAAGTGATTTGACATAATTATACAAAAGGGCAAAATACATTTAGTGTGAAGATGCAATGCGTAAAGTAACATAGCCACAGCGGTCCCCTCTTA
The DNA here is from genome assembly GCA_013436015.1 of Rhipicephalus annulatus. Taxonomy (NCBI): domain Eukaryota; kingdom Metazoa; phylum Arthropoda; class Arachnida; order Ixodida; family Ixodidae; genus Rhipicephalus; species Rhipicephalus annulatus. Next base: position 90,816 of record WOVY01006155.1, on the reverse strand, counting down.
TCGTTATAGCGACATTAGTACATGTGAAAGAGATTTTAAATAGAAATATTGCGCATGGTGTGGAAAGCATTATGACAACCATGCGTGAAGATTGAAGCACATGAACGAGCGGTATACATACTAAAGAAAACCAAGTAAACTGAGTTTTATTTATTTATTTTATTTATTTGTGAAATACTGCAGGCCAAAAGGCCCAAGCAGGAGGGGCAACAAACACAAACACAATATCAGTACATGAGTGACACAGCTTCACTAAAATACATCTGTGTAAGAGGAGACAAAACAAACTCTTACATCTTAACAAACTCTTACATCTGTGTAAGAGTTTGTTAAGTAGAGAACAAGGATGGTTCTGTCGAAAACAAAAATAAGAAATAAAATAACAGAAAATGAACTAGAAATCTCGGAAGGGTATGAGACACCTTAAGTGGTGGAAGGTAGATTAGCGAGTGTGCCTGCGTGTTCATTTATTTCAGAGTTTAGTGTACCGAACTTGTAGATTAGAAACGATTCGTACATTTCCCGCTCATGATGTGAGAGCGGAAACCGTATTCCAGTACCGTTGCTTTAATCTTCTCAAACGAATGACCAGGTATTGCTAGATGTTTCGACAGAGGCAGATTTGGAAGGGTTTTGACATGCGACTTATGATTATTAAATCGAGTTCTAAACTGTGTTTCTGTATGACCAATATATTGTAGATTACAGATATCGCATTCGAGCATGTATACTACGTTGGAACTGTCAAAATTCATATTGCCCCTGATTGTTAACTGAAAGCCAGTGGATGAACTGGTGAAAGTTTGCGTAGCTACCATGTGCGCACGCACCTTAAACCGCGACTTCCCACAAGGAGCGCAGCCATTTTGTTTACGGGCAGCGAGCTTAGACGATGAAAGAATATCACGGAGGTTACGTGCACGTCTGTACAGGACTATCGGTGGTTCTGCGAATACATTTTTAAGCTTTTGTACTGGCGGAAATGGGAATTTTGCAAACACTAAGTCTATGCTTGTCCCTCGAATCGTGGTAGATTGCATATAGGTGCATGTAAGTGCGTATTTGGAAAGCATGAGCAGCACGATGCAGTCATTGACAATTAAGCCCATTCGTTCGTGCACCCGTGCATGCGCCTGTTCATAAGTTTGTTTGTTGTCTGTCCATCCGTCCACCCATCCATCCTATCACCCATCTGTCTGTCTGTCTGTCTGTCTGTCTGTCTGTCTGTCTGTCTGTCTGTCTGTCTGTCCGTCTGTCTGTCTGTCTGTCTATCTGTCTGTCTGTCACACTAGCGCCCCCTGCTGATGAGACATACAACTAGGTGGTTTATAACTAGTCACAAGAAGACATGCATGGCATCGACAAACCCACGGCTTTAGGAACTTCGCCTGTAAAAGTGTCGAACGATTTAAAGCACTTGGTGCTCTACTATGGTAGAGCAGAAACCCGTCCCAGCAAGCTAACAAATAAGCAAGCGAGGCTAGTTATGCTTAATGTTTTTCACAATTTATAGTACTCGATACTTTACTATGTGAGAGCTAAAAGACGTCTCCGGGTCCTCATACTTGATCAGGTTGCATTCAGGAGAGAACCAGGCGTAAAGCCATTTTTAGAAAAAAAAATGGCAGCATATCCACGGGGGAATGATGAGAGTGGGGCTAAGCATCCGTCCGTACATGCGTTTATCTGTGTGACCATCCATGCGTCCATCCGCCCGTCCACGTGTGCGTCTGTTCGTGCATCCGCACGTCCATCCATGCGTCCGTCCCTGCGTTCGTCTATGCATCCGCCCCTGCGTCCGTCCATTCGTCAATCCATCAGTGCAGCCGTCCGTGCAGCCATCCGTGCAGCCATCCATGCGTCCGTCCATGCATCTATCTGTGTGCCCATTTTTCCGTCTAGTCAACACTCCAAGTACCACCATCTGGCATCTTTTCATCATTTATTCTGCATACAAACGCACCACCATCCAGCGCACATTCCAAGGACTAAACGAGAGATGGCACACGCACACTTTTTTACGGCTTGCACTTCTTGTCTACTTCCCACCTTTAACCATCTCAAGTTCATTGTATATACTAGTTCATTGTATTCATGGCACTGCGGCCCAACGCTCGCTAAACCTTTCTAAAACCAAGAAGGTTACGCCCAGCGAGTATAACCTAGCAACCCTTTCTTGCCAGATATTTCTCAATGTACATGCCGATGGCTGCTAATTGGGAATGAGAGACAGGAGAACTCGGCTTTTAGTTAACGCGCACGCTGCGAATTTTTTATTGTTCAACAACGCACAGGAAAATCTCTCACTGACACCACCTTGCAGGTCAAAGCGTAAGACTGGTTACGCACTACGACTACGACTATGGACGAACGGGTGCCGCTTTAAGGAGCTTCACCCTTAAAAAAGCCACAGCTTTGCCGCAAAGACAAAGCAATGAACACGATACCAAACCATTTTGAAGGTCACGCGCAGAATGGCAAGCAGATCTATAGCTGCCTCGTGTTTCTCATGCACAAAAGACGCACGAACTCTACTCACAGGTACAGATGAACGCGAATAAGCGTCTCAGTTGTTACCTCGCTGTGTCAGAAAAGCGCGCTCTTTTCGCAAATGGAGGCTGTGCAATGATTGCAGTGACCTTTGTGTGCCCTGTAAATACAACAGAATCGTTCCGACGAAACTCAAAGGCTAGCCAAGACATACGATTCACCCCCACTGAAAGATAAAGGTGTGCGGCCGAGCGTACACCCCCTTATTCTCTACGCAGGTCAAAGTACGCGTGAGAATTGAGAGCCGCCGCGCGCTCACTGCGCCATCTTGCTGAGAATGCTGAAAACACGATAGCCCCCCCCCTCCTACGAGATGACCGCCAACTGCGTTGAGCGGTAGATACGAATAGATTTCGATTTTAACGATGAAGGAGGTACCTCTCTGTGGTTCAGTACTTAACGCCTCGAATTGACGATGCGGAGGTCCCACGTTCATTTTTGCGCGCCGGAGTCGTTTTTCTGAGATTTTCTTCTTTCTTGCATTTTCATATATATAGATACGTATGCATATATGGTGCATGACATCGACGCTGACGTCTACGTCGACGCCGACGGCAAAATTCAGCCGAGAGTGCCCATATAATTGTTAATGCAATAAAAATGGGTAACGATTTAGAGTGCTTGGTACTGTACTATGGAAGAGCCTAAAACCGTCCCGTGGGGCTTATTTGTGTGTATAGAAAAAGTTGTTAATGATTTAGAGTACGATGTACTCAACTATGGGAGAGCAGAAAGCCGTCCCGCGTAGTGCAGAAATCAAATAACGTGGACTTCCTTCAATCCCAAACTGTGGATGTTTCCGATAGATTCGATGTCTCAAATGGCTGACCTTGGTTGCATAAAGCTCATAAAGCTTGACGAAATAAGTAGACCAAGTAGGGGTAATTCGTTCGTGAGCAACCAAACACTTAATAATGTGTAAAAATCGCGCTTTCGAAGCCTGTCTATATTTATTTTTAAAGGGATCGAAGCTTTTAGTCTAAATGTTCAAAATAATTATCCCTCGTATTATATCCCATTTTTACGTGTCTCGACGTAAAGTGCCTTTCTCGACTAGCTTTTGTTTCGCGAAGCTTTGTAAGGCATTCTGCCACAGGAACGATCCCATTTCCACGAAGGAGGTTTCTTTAACTTCCATAGTTTCCATGTATACCTCCAAATCAAAGTATTGTCTCTTTCCAATATGCGCAACATGTTACAAAGAATAGACGGGATGAAATTTCAGCATCGAATAAAAAATCCATGTCAAGATTTTATATTAGACCTGGAAGAGGCAATTAAGAAAATTTTACAGGACACTCTGCGTACCTTGACATACTCGTCGAAAATCACGGACATCGACCCAGAGTTGGAACTACCTCGCGCTATCCGGCGGCGTACTGAAGGGAGCTTTCAACGCACGAAGACCATTGACGATTTATGGGCTGATAGACGCATCCCAAAGATGGTTCGGCGCCAAGCTCGGTTTCTAATGCTGGACTATTTGTTGCGAGTCACTCGACCATCTTTAGCATTTATGGCTGCTAAGGATGATGGTACAAGGCTTAAGGTCATCCCTCATTTTGAGGTCGCCATCAGAGTCTCTAGCACTTTAACAAAATCGACCAGAGATTGATTTTGAGAAAACATTTTGTGGCAGATTATATGGACAACTTACAGCAGCAAACAGTTTACCATTTCTGAACAGTTCACCACCACGTAATGCCTGTATAGATCTCCGCTTCTCCGACCGAGAACTGAAGGCAGCAGTTTCTTCGTGCAAGATTCGTCAGTACTGGGGCGGCGGGACCTGACAGATTCTCCTACGGAGCCCTGTGTCATCTTCTCTGCTTGAGCTATACTTGATCTATATTGGCTTCGCTTCAGCTATAAAATGAATCTTAGCAGGAGGGCACACTAACCCCAAGTTCGAAAACCGGTCGTTTGGTACCACTCGCGAAGCCTGGCCAGTAACTACTTGAGCTCTCTTCATGCCGTCTGATTGATTTACTTAGTTGTAAAGGCACGGGGGTGGAGAAAACAATCTTGAGACATCTGGAAAGGTACATGAAGACCCGGAAACAATGGCAGGCTTTCGACTTGGTCGATCATCAATTGATAGCAACATCAACCCAATCACCTGTGGGGTACAAAAGAGGTTCTGCCTTGCAACGCTATGCGCACTAGGTAGGATCAACCTAAGGCGTTGGTTGCTTAGCTGACTCTCATTAAACTGGCGCAACCCATCACGGGGGATTGGCCATGAAATGGGTGGTGCCTTGTTGTACCAATTTAGTAATATATATTTTCAAAATGTTCATCAGGATATTGTTTTCGAAACAACAAATTAGCTTAAATTTGCGAAAAAAGTAATGTTCAAAACTAGGCTTAATTTAGGTAACCTAAACTCCAATTTGCTTCGTCTCGCGTAATGGATCACAAACGGCATCGCAGACGCTCATGTGGCTAAAACCCAGTGCTGTAGCCCCAAAGGAAATAACCACCACAGGGATAAATGTAATCCTGTCGTTTAAAGTGGTTATAATCCAGGTACTTTTGTTTCACCAATATGTATATCAGTAGCCCCATTGCGGTGGTCTAGTGGTACTCTGCTGCTTACGCGCAGGTCACGTGATCAAATTCCGGCAGAGGAGGCCGCATTTTCTATGGACGTGAAAATGTTGTAGGCCTGTGTGCCCAAATTTGGGTGCACGTTCAAGAACCCCAGGTAGTCGAAATCCCCGGAGCCCTCTATTACCTCCTCTCTCATAATCACATGGTGGTTTTGGAACGTTAAACTCTCCATATGAATCAATCAATCCGTATATCAGGAAGAAACGATGCAGGACATATAGTAGCAGAACTACTGCAGGGTAAAAAAACGAAGCTTTGCTTATGCTGTAGAAACGGATGTTCAGGTCAGTGTTAGGTTTCGAAAGCAGCATGAACAACGTGTGACTTAGTGAATGAGCTGTGACAGTGGCCCAAGTGACGTACTGTGGTTGTCGCCACTTTGCAAGGGGGAGTGAAAGCCGGTACGAAGCTGTGCGTCCACTCTGGCCGTAATCATACAATGTTCCATTTCTCGCCCACGCCTGAGTCGGTTAGCATAATCTGTGCGAGGTAAGGACTATGATCATGATGAGCGACGATGGTGACTCCACCCAGCCACTTATATCTTCCACGGCGACTGGTCGTGAGGCCATCAATATTTCTAAACGCTCTGTGTATTTTGCTAGTATGCGGGCAGTGGGTACGTACGAGTGATATTCTAAACGAGAAAGAATGACAGTTTACGTGGCAGTTAATAGGTAAGTATCTGGCATCACGCACACACGGCACACGCATTTAGCTGTCAGATGGGCAGCAAGGCGCTCGCTAACACATCAAAAACGTCGCCGTTTTTCATGTAGGTTTTCCCGTTTATTCGTGTTGGCGTCGCAGAAGAATGTCTCCCAACAATATCTTTAAATCCTGCTCGAAGCACTAAAGCGCCGGCCACGGGTACTTCAGCCACCATAACTTTCGAAGCAATGAGGCGCTACTTTATGCTTAGACTTTCAACGTTGAACACCCACCGCACCACAAGTGGCGCTGTGCGCGGCGTTCAAACAACCCCTATAGGTCCCAAATGGAGTGTACAGGGATAGCGGATACCACCACCTGTGAACACTGCAGTGAAAACTAAACAATTCGACATGTTTTGTGTGGCCGTCTGATATACACCATACATATAGACAATGTCTTTGTCAGTATTTCAAAACTTTAGGAGACAGAAGCCTCGATTAGAAGAAAGGCTAGAACGCCATCCTCCAGACCAAACATCACATGAAAAGGCCTTGCTAGCACTCTTAGGCTTCCTGCCACCTATTGGACTGTTACAATGACTTCGATTAGAACGCTCTCACGCGTTTGTGTGTATGTGTGTTGCTACGATGATTCCGTTTGTGTGTGCTTTATCTTTTTTTCACCCTTTATGATATCTCTATTCCCTAACCCCAATGTAGTGTAGCCTACTAGACAGATAATAACCCCTGGGTAACCTCCCTGCCTTCTTCATCTCTCTATCTCTCTTGCTTACAGTATGCTCGTTCCTTGATGTAAATGATACTGCACAGGCGGGGTCGTCTCTCGATACAATAATTGCCTTCACTGAGAGCATGATAAAGCATTAAAAAGTGTAGAGAGAGAGAGAGAGAGAAAGATGCAAATAGATGCGGAGAGGTTACCCAGACGCACGTGCGGTTCGCTACCCTGCACTGGGGGAGAGGAGATTCTTGAAATGAACGAGGGGGAAAGAAAAGTGGGGTTAGGTGGCGCAGTAACTGTCTCTCAGGCGAGGACACCACAACCACGGCCCTTGGGGGAAAAGGAGAAAAAGGGTGGGGGAAGAATTAGGGGGTAGTGAGAGGCACAGGTATCGGAGGGGGCTGGGGTAGTACAACAGACGACTGGAAGCTAACACACACACACGCGCGCGCGCACGCACAAATTCAAGTTCCTCGCAGCCAGGTTGAGTCGGCGGGAATTATAGGCGGTTGACCAGTTGCGCATTATCGATGTAGCTGCGCATTATCAATAATGCAAAACATCAGATAACCGTGATGCCACTCCCTGCAACAGCTGCTAAAAGCCACCTAAAGTGCTATCGGCATCTGTCATCGCGCACGTTTATTGGTTTATTTTTTGGTCAATAGAGTACGAGACAGTTAGCAGACCCCTGATATTCCTACCAATGGCGTGTCCAAATTTAGACACCTGGGAAATATTTAGATACCTGCGCATGATGTAATAGAAAAACTCTCTAGAGCAGAAAACGCTACAACACACCCTAATTTGACTTCTATATCTATGGGTAGCTCACTATTTAAACACATAAGGCAGAAATGCGTTGCACTCAAGAAAAAATAGACAATATTGAAAATTGTAGCCGCAAGCATGGAAAGATTCATAGATGGGCCTACGGTTCCCCATTAGGGGTGGGTGGGTGTGGTGCAAGGTACGTCGCAGGGCTCCCTGCCACACTAAGTTAAATTAAGGGGCAGAATTTCTGCCTTTTCTTTTCTTGTTGACTAGAGGGGGAGGGGAGGGGGCATTTACCAACATCCACGTCATGCTTTTTTCTTTTGTCAACTTTTGCCTTTTGCTATATATCAATCACGCCACCAATAGCGACGGCGACACCGCTCAACGTAGGAACGCGTGCCCTAAGAGCTACGCTCTCAAACATCGACGTTGCGTGTTCCAAGCAGTCGTCACGTACGTGAGGTACTATCATGGCGCGCACGTTTAATCATTTAACGGCCTCCACAGTCATGTGGAAGACTGCAGAAATCACGAGCCGTGCGGTGGCGTAGCTATTTATCTTGGAAACTGAAGGAGTAGCACGGCCGCACTTGCTTTGCTATTTCGCAAAAAGGTACCACTTTGCGCAGCAGCTCGGGCCCTGATTTACACTCTCGCTTCACACGCGATGCACGCGATTTAGCACGTCAGAGTAAAATGCGGGGGATTTCCCAACACTGCGTCATTAGTGATCCCGCGAGACAGAAAGTAAAACTTGCTGCTCCTCTCTGTGTTAACTTTTTTTCTTGGCAAGTAGTAAGTTTATATCTAGCTAATGACACTGCAATTACTGAGTATTTGGAAAATATCTGGCCAAATTTCACTGATCACGATGTTGAAGTCCTTTGGAATAAATTTTAAAAAAATGTGTTTATTCTGTTTGCGAAACTTTGTACCCGATAAAGTTAAGAAGACCGCTAAATATACGCCCTGGATATCTAGATCTATAATTCACCTTAAACACAAAGCCAAGCGCTTGCGAAAAAAACGTACAGCGCCTCAACAACTCGCCGAAATTCGTACTACCCTTTACAATGCTATTACTCGTGCCAAGAATTTCTACTTTAACACTACTTTACCGAACTTTCCAAGAGAGGAACCCCATAAATTCTGTAACTTTATTAGACAGCGCAAAGAAAGCAAAACTGAAATTTCAGTCGACGGCTCTAAATTGACTAATCCTCGAGCAATCGCGAATCACTTCAATTTGTTTTTCTATAGCGTATTTTCGCAGTCTCAGTTGAAACAGAGTAATTCAGTAGCTTCATACCCTGATGTCAATATTGTTTCGCACAATGGTGTCTTAAATATGTTCGATTAAAAAACAAATCGATGCCAGGGCCCGATTGCATTCCGAACGCATTTCTCTGTCGTTATGCTGAAACTTTGACGAAATTTCTTGTACTTATTTTTGAATCTTCTCTTCATGCGGCCACGCTACCTTCTGATTTTAAAATAGCACGTATCGTACCTATTCCCAAAAAAGGCGACCCACTCTTAATTCCCAGCTACAGACCCATATCTATGTTATCATCCGCCAGTAAGTTACTTGAACACGTTGTTGCTACGTTCATTACACAATTTTTAGATACCCATCAAATCCTCTCTCCATTTCAACACGGGTTTCGCAAGGGATTCTCCACCGTCACTCAACTACTTACAGTTGTTCACCACGCTTCTTCAGTTCTTGATAAGAGGGGACAGGTTGACCTCATACTCTTAGATTTTAGTAAGGCCTTCGATCGCGTATCGCACGACAAATTAATCGATAAATTAGTTCAAATCGGGCTTCCAGCGTTTATCGTCTCTTGGCTAACTGCCTATTTATGTAACCGTAGACAGTACGTCGACATTAATGGAAGCACTTCTGACGCTCTCCCTGTTACGTCTGGCGTACCGCAGGGATGTGTGCTAGGCCCTTTACTTTTCCTTATTTTTTGTAATGACATTGTTAACGTTATAAATAGTCCGGTCCAAATACGTCTTTTTGCAGATGACTGTATACTTTTTAATGAAATAATAGCATCGAGGACCAACTTGCGTTAAACTCGGCGTTAGAAAACGTTGCTTCTTGGAGTAAAACTACTAACATGCAATTAAACCATGACAAAACAGTTTACCTCCGAATGACTAGAAAGAAACACCCCCTTGAATTCTCCTATTGTACTTGTGACCAACCGCTTAAGCAAGTAGATGAACACAAATATCTTGGCGTAACATTAACCAGTACCTTAAGTTGGAACTCTAACATTACTAACATATGCGCTACCGCTTTCCGTAAACTTTTTTTATTACGACAAAAACTCAAAACCGCTCCCTCTGAGGTTAAATACTTAGCATATACTTCTATATTTAGACCGAAACTTGAATATGCCTGCGTTATTTGGGATCCTCACACTAAAACCAATATCGACTGCCTCGAAAAAATTCAAAGAAGGGCCGTCCGCTTTATTTATGGTATGTACGGTCTAACAGACTCCGTTTCTGCCCTGGTGGAAAGACATGGTATCCCAACATTAGAATCACGACGTAAATCATTTAGGCTAAAATTACTTTACCAATTAGTTAACCGGAAGCTCTTATTTGATCACAGCCCCTACATTAGTCACCTGGAAACACGGCGCGGTCGTCATTCACACTCCCTTGCCTTAACTCCGTATTTCTCCAAAACTAATCTCTTCAAATTTCGTTTTTCCCGCGCAAAATCTGTGAGTGGAACAATTTACCGTTTGCCGCCCTGCTGTCGACAGACTCTATTGACGCAGATTTTTTCCTGAGGATGTAAAGATGTTTGCAGTTTTATTATCCACTGATCCTTTTTGTTGATTGCTTACTTTCAGTGCCATGTTGCTTTCCCTTTGCGATTCTCGCAATCCCACTTAATTCATTGCTGTTATGATAAGCTTGGTAGCATTATTGTTGCATGTGTGTGATAATTGGATTATTGTATGCTGTGTGATGCTTGGCTTGATTGCCTTACTGCCTGTATCATTCCTGCTTGGGCTCCATGCCTGCAGTATCTTTTAAATAAATAAATAAATAAAATCACTGCCTGAAACGTACTAATGCTGCTAGCCTTAATAGCGTTTCTTTAGCTCACACAAACAGTTATCTTGAACAGCATTTGTTCTCTAATACTTCATTTCTTCTGAGTTCTTCTTTTAAATGCGAAGCATTTCGTAGTGAGCTTCGGTGACTTTGAGCGTAACTCTATCTATCTATCTATCTATCTATCTATCTATCATCTATCTATCTATCTATCTATCTATCTATCTATCTAGCCGCTTACGTTTGGGTGCTCTCGTGGTCACCCCCTTAACTTGGCGTGAACCAAAATTAGCACGGCAAGGTAAGATGGTTTGAAAAATATGACGTGCTAGTCAGAACATGAACAATGTCACCATCACGTCGCGTACGTCGTCGAAACACTTCCCGCCAGACGGAGGCACATATCCACGGGCGGGTATGTGCCACTGGTATGTGGGTGTGTGCCACAGGTGAATGACACTTAGTATCTACCCAGGAACAAGGAGAACACACATGGGCAATTTTAACGCGGTAGCGTTAATGAATACCCGACATCGATAGCGGCAACCCGATGAATGCAAAGAATAAGTGTCAGGGTCGCAGCTGGATCAAACCCAAGCATTCTGCGTGGCAATGAAGCGTTTTACCACAAAGCTACGCCAGGTCTCGGAAGTACTTTACAAATAGACGCTAAGCTTGGTGAAACGTCTATAGTGGTTGCAGTGCTGCCTACCCAATTTTATATAGATTACAAATGTACCACTTTGATACAGCCGTCACGTCGGGTTAACGTCCATTCTGGTTAGTTGCCATACGCTGAAGTTGATTTATGTAACAGTGTCCAGGGCGACCATCCTCGCGAGCATCACTTGCTTCATGTTAGCTTCTGGTTATGCTAATACGCATGTTCCAATTTGCATCGTTGCGCAAGTGCCAACAACTAGTTCTTTAAGCATCTGCAACTCTTCAACATATGTCTTTGCGTGCCGCATTTGTACTTATATTTAGCGTCACTTCATGAAGTGTCGCTCAATATAAAACTTTCAACGCGGTTATCTTCCCTCCGCATGATTCGCATAACGTTGATTCCCAGGTACGTGGGATCTGCCGAATGTTTTTTTGAAGAAATTGAGTATTGGGAGCTACTCTGCAGGCAACTTTACAACAGTATGCTCATCATTATCATGTACGTTATTTACTGATAACTGAATGAAAAAAGGTGTCTTGACAGTAGATATACGCAGGCTTTGCCTGTCTGCCGGCGTGCCTTAAAACACCTTAAAAAGAGAAGCTAGGGTGACATAGGTTTTCACAACGGGACAGAAAGGGGGAAAGGCAGGGCAAAGGGGTGACCCTTTCCCCCGCATACTCTGTCGTTTTTGCGGGTTCTTAAAGTAGCAAGGGCTGACTTCTGGTCTTGTGGGTACGACAAATATCTGAAGGTATTTAGTCCATATTTATTCAAACTGCACGAAACGAAAGGACCACACACGAGCACAAACTTTTAACGAATGAGTGAGTGATTTTTAAATGAAAAGAAGAGAAAAGTGAACACCGTAACTGGCTTTATGGGGGAGGACACCTCAACAGTAGCTTACGAGTGGTGAGATATAGGAGGGGTTAAAAGGATAAGATTAAAATGTAAAGAGATAGAGAGGAAGGAGAGGACGAGGCACAAGACAGCGAATGACAGCAAACGACAGAAGATGAGATATGAAAGATGGACACGGTCTCAGGAGTCTGAGTACGGGGCACAACTCGACGAAAGCTCTTATTGGCGTTAGGAGATGGCGTAGGGCGAGCCCAGTCAGTCACAGCTCTGCTGTCAATCGAGATCGTGGGAGCACAACCGGTCGGCACGAAATCCAGCAAGCGAGTCCGAAAGAGTGCCTTTGTGTATCTGCTATGGCTGGTCCGGTGTCATTAAACTTGCGCTATAACTTCGAGTGGTTCTTATAGTAAGAGTCTGCTTAGGATAGAAATAGGAAAGGAGTGGGGGAACGTTGTGGTGAAATTTCACCAGCTTCGCCCTGCCCTAACACATAAACCTGTGCACGACAATGCATAGCGTTGTATCTATTGTGGAAGAAAGGACAAGCTGCCGTCCCCATGGCGAAGCCCACCCATTGGCCTCTTCTTTATTGCTAACAGTAATCTAATCCCCAGTGATGATAACGTCGCTCCTCGTCTTCTACAAAATTTTCAACATCTTCCGCTCCCCCCCCCTGGGGCACCTGACAACAATGAAAACTGAACGCTCACATGAGTTCGGAGTACAAAATGTTCGTCAATTTTAGTAAGAGTTCCACGCCAGTCCTAGTATAGTGTCATCCCGTTCTTTTCCTGCACTTTATCTTCCAGCGGTGTTTTCGGTGGTTCTGCCATGTTCGGGCTCAAACTTCCTCTTTCTGTCCTTCTATGCTCTTAAAGTCTCCTTGGCAAACATTACGAATGGAATGTTCAACCTGGTCTCGCAAATCTTGTATAGAACGTCATAACAAAGTTCCCTCAGGCAGGTAAATACGCATCTAGTGGTCTTGAGGGCAAAGCTTAGATGATCCGGGTTCAGCATACTTGAAGCCGTCTTCGTTAGCGTAGTTAGCACCTGTTCTTCATGTTCTTTCTGCATCAAAAGGCTGGGTCTACAAGACTAGTGTTGGAGCCAAAATATGTACCACTGACCTCAAGAGTCTCTAAGGTGTCATTGACGAGAAAATGCTGCGATAGGTGTACATATACAGTTGGCTATAGTCAGTGAACATTCGGTGTTTTCCTGTCTACGTGCACGTCCATGCAATGCGTACCTCGATGCCACACTCGCTTGCCTTGAAATTATCGGGCCGTCGTCATGAAGGGCGAGTGAGGACGAAACCGACCTAAACGTGAGGTCTCCCGTCTCGCGAGCCTCCAGACGATGCCTGCAATCACGTGGATGTGCCTTCAAAATGTACGTAGTTGACCTCCATGGACTGTTTTGCCTGGCGAAGATCGCGCCGTCGTTGTGAAGGGCGAGTCAGAATGGAGCCGTAGACAACTTGAGGGCTCCCGTCTCGTGAACCTCCAGACTGGATGCACTCACGTCAATTCATGGGTTTTTTTTCGTGGTCTTAGTTCCAGCCAGAGTCACGCTCCCAGGTCTCAGTGTAGGTTAGGCCCTGTTCGCATGCTCGGACGTAACAACAGCTTCGCCAAATCCCCTCAGGCTGCAGATGTGGTCGAAAGTCGTGAAATTTGCTCTGTCTCACCTCTGAAGGCCCCTTCTTCCGGGTTTCACGGTACCAAATTGTTGTGGACAAAAGGACAAGCCGTCGTCGTTGTTGATGTTGTTTTCCTCTGCACATAGGTGATGCCCAATGGAGGGAAATGACCGATTATAAGGGTAATTTCACCGATACCTTCTGCATTGCTTCATTACTAAAAAAACAATAGTTATTTATATATAATTTGAAGTGCCTATTGCGAATTTGAAGAGAGAAGAAAGAAAAGAAAAGCAGTGAGACCACAATTAAGCAAGAACATTGTTTAGTCACAGTAATGTATTCCTGAACGGCGAATAAAACAGCCCTATGACTGAAACCCAGTGTAGAGGCTCCAATTTAAAGAAGAGCAGGTTCTGATAATTGCAAGAACCAGTTTTTGTAGAATTGGTGCTAGTATGGTTTGCCTTCATAAGTGGAAATGGCGACAATATAATAAAAAAGACTAATGTTTTCCTTTTGATTACGGTAAATGCACATAGAGGAATTCAATAAACCTGATCTTTGCCAATAACAATTGAGGAAGGTCGGGTCTCCATGGCGAAGCTCACCCATCAACCTCTTTTTTATTGCTAAGAGTCATCTAATAGAGTCATCAAGAGTCATATAATAACGTAGTTCCTCGTCTTCTGCAGTATCTAAGGGCATTGCATTTATTCAATGATCCCGGCAACGCATGCAGTCCGTCATCACGTTGCGAAAAATATCTGCACAAGTGTGTTTTCTTTTATATGCGAAACATTTCTTAACGAACTTCGGCTTTGAGCTATCTATCTATCTAATCTAGCCTCCTAGGACTCTTAGATCTCCTGGGCGTTTTGATAATGGTATCGATACGAAACTTGCTTTGGCATAACATGACTGTACGAAGAACATAATTAGCTAGTGAAAACATGAAAATCATAATATATATGGCATGAATGTCATGATTTACATTCCACGGTCCTGCAGCTCTTGCGGTGATTTCGTTCACATGGCATGTTGCAAAACTTGTATGGTATGGCATGATTGCATGACGAACACAGGCGACAGACCCTAACATGATTCATCATGACATGCGTCTCATGTAACAACATGACTACACTTGACGTTCATGATGCGCTTGCGGCCGTTTCGCTAGCGTCACATATACCCAAATTTGGTATTACAGTACGAGAAAGGATAATTAAAGTATGTGACTGGTGCAAACATGTTAATCATGAAATGCGTGTCATCTAACAACATGACTACGTGCCACGCTCATGATGCGCTGGCTGCCGTTTCGCTAGCCATACCTATACTAAATATGGTTTATGGGGCATGAATGAATGACAAAGGTATGACACTCGTCCAAACATAATAAACATAACATGCGTGTCATGTAACAACATGATGACATGCTACGCTCATGATGCGCTCGCGGTCATTTCGCTAGCTTCACATGTACCAAACTCGGCATTACGTGACGCGAACGGACGACATATGTAGATGACACATTCAAACATGATAAACATGAGATGCGTGTAATGTAACAAGTCTACATAAATGCTACACTCATGATGCGCTCGCGGCCGTTTCGCAAGCTTCACATATGCCAAATTTGGTACTACGTGACGCCAATTGATGACGAAGGTGTGTCACAGTTGCAAACATGATAAATATGCGATGCGTGTCATGTGAGAACATGGCTACATGCCAAAATGAAAGGCGCTAATACATTTCGACGTGACACGGTGCGCGTGCTACTCTCTTATAAATGGCTTCATACTCGTCCGCAAACTTTCAGGTTATGTCGAACGACTCCGCGGTGGTCTGTTTCTACAAATGCTTGCGTGCCCTCTCCCTCTATCTCTTCAAGCAAGTAGCAAACGAAGCAGAGCCCTCGTTTGGCAAAAAAACTAGTAAAAACTGCGTCAGCCACGCAACTTGATGTATTCTGCGGGCTGTCCACGTATGACACTGATTTCAACAAGAGAGCCACGTACTCAAATGTCCCGCTAATGTAAGGTTTTGTGGCTGTTCCTTTCTTCAAACGGCCACACACCAGGCTCTCAAAATACAAAAAAGCCAGTACAATATTCTCTCCTGATATTTCTCGTCCTTCTTGCGCACTTCCGTGACGCAGACGGCAGTTCCGTGGTGTCTTAATGTATGTGCTCTTGATTGGTTCATACACCAAAAAAAATTTACACCCTGAAGGGTGTAAATGAGCTTGTCCCATGGACGACACCCTAAGGGTGTTACTTCAGCACCTTCAAAAAAGGGTGCTTTTTCATGCACCCTTAGAATAGTGTGTACATGTAAAAAAAACTGGAGGGTGTTACAAAAACACCCTTAAGGAAGGGTGCCTTCGATGTCCTTCACTTTTTAGCACCCTCTGAGGAAGGTGCGAGAAGGGTGCACAAGGGTGTTGAGTGCCCATGGCAGGGGTGCAAGTATTCTTTTAGACTGCACTAATAGATATCAGCATGCACTCATTACACACTACTTGAAGAAAGTGGTCTTGATTATCAATGGTGCGCCACCTGTCGAGCTCCATTCATTGCATGTGGGCGAAAATACAAACAGGTTGTCACAGAACGAGCGCTAAAAATAGAGCGCGCCGCCAAATTCTGGCGACAACGGGCGGCAGAAACGCCGCGAGGTAAAAAGAAAAAAAAAAGAAAGCAAACATTCAAGGCTCCCGGGCGCGCGCTCTCCCCGCAGAAGCACGGCTTCGCAGACGAACCTCCTCACCCCACAGCGGCGGCCGGGCAAACGCTCGACCTTTCTAGAACGAAGGAGGCGTGGTCATACCGAGTTGACTCACCCGCCGGAGAGGGCATTCCAACCGTCTCGCCCTCTTCCCAGCTTTCGCTGCGTATCGCGCCGACGAAAGGACGAGAAATTTCTGGAAGGTGGCGCAGAACGTATTTAATCGAGCAGCCGAGACGAGAAAGCAGGAGGAGACGGAAGTTAACGCCGGAGCGCGTAGGAATTCCGCCGTGGAGTCGGCGAAGGTTCTGCCCGTAGTGACAGAACAGGAGAAGACGGAAAGTTAGCGCCGGAGCGCGTAGAGATTCCGCCGTGTAGTCGGCGAAGTTTTTGGTCCGTAGGGACGGCTCGAGCTACAGGCAAGAGCGTGGGTTTACCGCTATCGAGCGAAGACGCGGGCAATGGCTGCGTGTGTGAAGCCGACGGATTTCCGGCGAAGAAGTTTGAAGCTTGGAGAGTGGCCTATTGAAGACGGGAGTTTTCCTGGAAGAGAAAACTCCGGCGAGGTTTCCCGGAAGAGAAACTTCAGAGAGCTACGGAACGACAACAACGCTGGACTTTGAGTGAGTGATTCTCGGAAGAGTATCATTCAGACTTTTGTTCCAAGGACTTTGGACTGAATAGGTTTTCTATCGCTTTAGTCCTTAAGTGTCTTGGTTGTTCCATGCATGCGACTGCATTGTAGTGCGTATTGTTGTCCGTGTCCGTTGTTTCAAGTGTGGCTGATTGCATTGTGTAGTACGTTGATTGATTGGTTTGATTGGTGACATATTGTGTGTAACTAATGTGGAGTGTGCATATTTACGTATTGGTTTCGATCTGCCATTATTGAGAATATAATTTGTTTGTTTATCAACTCTCGGCTCTGACTTGTTCTTTGGGCCACGACCGGCGTCCGCTGGCGCACCAAAAAGGACCACTTCAAAATTGTCCACGCTTTCGTGGTGCGGTTCGGGGGGCCGATACTTCGGCTCTTGGAATTAGCCCGGCGATTGCCTCCCTAATAAACGGGACAGGTGTGACAATTAATCTGGCGTCCGCGACAGGACCTTTTGGTGCACAGTGTGTCCAAAGTAGTGAGAAAGAGCCTCGAGTTGTTGATAGTGCTATCGGAACGATTTTGTGTGTTGTTCAGTGTTCTCGTTAACGAGTGCAGGGGAGTGTTCCGATATACCGATTTAGGCAGATACTTTTTGCACGCGGCAAGGTTGTATTTGCGAGTTGCGAGACACAATGGATCTCGAAAAGTTAGTTGCTCTTGGTGAAAAGATGGGTCTTTCTGGCGCCGAACTACGGAAGTGGGTCACCCAGAAGGAAAAAGAAGAAAAAGAGAGAGCCAAAGAAGAAAAAGCAGCCGAGCTGGAAAAAGAGAGGTTGGCGGTCGAGAGAGCAGAAGCGGAAAAAGAAGCTGAGGTGGAGAGAGAGAGGTTGGCGGCAGAGAGGGCCAAGGAAGAAAAGGCAGCTGAGTTGGAGAGAGAAAGGCTGGCCGCTGAAAGGGGCGAGAGAAGAAAGAGAGGCAAAAGAGCGACAGCTGAAAGAAGAAAGAGAGCTGCAATTGAAGTTGGAGCTGGAGAAAGAAAGACTGGCAGCTGAGAGGGCGAAAGAAGAAAGAGAGGAAAGGGAACGGCAGCGACAGCACGAGATGGAACTCGAGCGGCTCCGTTTGCAACAGCGAAGTGAAACTCCCGTCCAAGCTAGAGTTGAAAGCAGCGAACGGGAGGATCACGGCTTCCGCTTGAACCCAAGCAAGCTGCTCGTAGCGTTTGATGAAAGGAAGGACGACCTAGACGCGTACCTCCACAGATTTGAGACGATTGCGAGGAGCCAGAATTGGCCGGAACATCAATGGGCAACTGCTTTGAGTACTTGCTTGAGTGGTGAAGCGCTCAGTGTGTACGGTAGGCTGACGCCGACCGATGCAGCCAACTATGCAAAGGTGAAAGCTGCTTTGCTGAAGCGATTTAGATTTACCGTGGAAGGATTCCGGGACAGATTCGGACAGGAAAGCCAGCTGATGGTGAGACAGCTACGCAGTATGCTGCCCGACTTTGCCACTATTTCGACAGATGGATTGAACTTTCAGGGACAGCACAGGAGTACGATGAGCTTAGAGAGCTGCTAATTAAAGAACAATTTCTTACTAGTTGCCACCCAAGCCTGTCGCTGTATTTGAAAGAGAGAAAGGCGGAGTCATTTGAAGGAATGCTTGAATTGGCTGATCAATTCTTAGAAGCGCAAGGAGGAACTAATTTGGCCAAGGTCAAGAAGGATTGTCCCGATGATTCGAAGAAATTGGCTCCTGAAGAAAAGAAGCGTACACCAGAGAGCATGCAGCGATGTTTTCTGTGTAACCGAGTGGGTCATCGCGCGAAAAACTGTAGAACGATCTTTACGAGCCCTACGGTAGTGAAATGTTTTAAGTGTGGTCAGAATGGGCACAAAGCAGATGCATGTCGAAACGGAGCGAGTCAAACTCACCAGGTATCCTGTGTTCAAGCGGCACCGAAATCTAATAATAATGCCGTCACTGATGGATTCGTAGAGTTGAAAAACGGGGAGAAAATTCCTATTGTGGGTGCTGTAATGTCAAAACAGCCAACCGGTGTTACGAAAGGAATGCCAGCGCGGCCTGGAAAAGTTGCGGACAAAAAGATTATGGTGTTAAGAGATACCGGCAGTTCCACTGTTATCGTGCGGAGAAATTTGGTACGGGAAAGTGAGTTGACGGGCAGAACGAAACCGGTTTGCCTAATTGACCGTACGGTTCGGATGCTTCCCGAAGCAGAAATTGAGGTTGAAACCCCGTACTTCAGCGGGAAGGTTACTGCTTTATGCATGACGACCCCCCTGTATGACCTTGTCATCGGAAACATCGACGGGGCGCGAGGGCCAAGTGATCCAGAATGTTTGGGAGAAGACCCGAAGATAGAGCCCTCGCCAACCCAGCGACCGCGAGATACAGTGGAGGAACATCCCGTGACGGATCTCACTAGAGCCCAATGTGAAGCTGCGGCGCAAGAGACAGCGAAGGAGAAGACGATCGGGTCGAATAAGTTCACGGGGCCGAGCAACCGGACTTACGTCGGCACGACCTCAACCGACCGACAGTGTAAAGGAGATGGAGTTGGCCAGCCGGGCAAAAAGTAGAGGCATGATCAAACGGGAAAATAAACAGACAGGACCCGTCGAATGTAATGACGCGTTAACGGTGTCGGAAGAGACAACGATGGCTGAGACGACGCCTCAGATATCGTCGTTGGAAAGGGCTCGCCGAAAAAGAACGTGGAAGCACAAGAAGAGATCGAGCGAGCACCGCAAAAAGGGGCGCAAGCGCTGTTCGAAGTACTCAAAATAGGTGCTGAGGTGGAATCAGAATGTGTTTGGCAGGGCTGAGTGACATATATTGTGTTAATATTCTTGTTATCCTGTGTCACAAGTGTCGAAGTGTTGTGATGTGATGTGATGTATTGTACAATTGTTGCAATGATTGAACTTTGTACATTTGTATTGTTTGGATTGTGTGATGAAGTGTTGTAGTCATGTGCCTGTGATTATATTTCATGTGCTGTGTAATTGAATTACAATGTACAATTGTATTAAGTGATCTATTGTGAATGTGAAGTGTCACGAGCGACGGTTTGTGTTACAGTCGTTCAGAGTGTGTGGTGACTGTTCGCGCTCGTTTGTGTGGTTTTGAATATTATGAGATAATATTCTTAAAGTGGGGGGCAGTGTCACAGAACGAGCGCTAAAAATAGAGCGCGCCGCCAAATTCTGGCGACAACGGGCGGCAGAAACGCCGCGAGGTAAAAAGAAAAAAAAAAGAAAGCAAACATCCAAGGCTCCCGGGCGCGCGCTCTCCCCGCAGAAGCACGGCTTCGCAGACGAACCTCCTCACCCCACAGCGGCGGCCGGGCAAACGCTCGACCTTTCTAGAACGAAGGAGGCGTGGTCATACCGAGTTGACTCACCCGCCGGAGAGGGCATTCCAACCGTCTCGCCCTCTTCCCAGCTTTCGCTGCGTATCGCGCCGACGAAAGGACGAGAAATTTCTGGAAGGTGGCGCAGAACGTATTTAATCGAGCAGCCGAGACGAGAAAGCAGGAGGAGACGGAAGTTAACGCCGGAGCGCGTAGGAATTCCGCCGTGGAGTCGGCGAAGGTTCTGCCCGTAGTGACAGAACAGGAGAAGACGGAAAGTTAGCGCCGGAGCGCGTAGAGATTCCGCCGTGTAGTCGGCGAAGTTTTTGGTCCGTAGGGACGGCTCGAGCTACAGGCAAGAGCGTGGGTTTACCGCTATCGAGCGAAGACGCGGGCAACGGCTGCGTGTGTGAAGCCGACGGATTTCCGGCGAAGACGTTTGAAGCTTGGAGAGTGGCCTATTGAAGACGGGAGTTTTCCTGGAAGAGAAACTCCGGCGAGGTTTCCCGGAAGAGAAACTTCAGAGAGCTACGGAACGACAACAACGCTGGACTTTGAGTGAGTGATTCTCGGAAGAGTATCATTCAGACTTTTGTTCCAAGGACTTTGGACTGAATAGGTTTTCTATCGCTTTAGTCCTTAAGTGTCTTGGTTGTTCCATGCATGCGACTGCATTGTAGTGCGTATTGTTGTCCGTGTCCGTTGTTTCAAGTGTGGCTGATTGTATTGTGTAGTACGTTGATTGATTGGTTTGATTGGTGACATATTGTGTGTAACTAGTGTGGAGTGTGCATTTTTACGTATTGGTTTCGATCTGCCATTATTGAGAATATAATTTGTTTGTTTATCAACTCTCGGCTCTGACTTGTTCTTTGGGCCACGACCGGCGTCCGCTGGCGCACCAAAAAGGACCACTTCAAAATTGTCCACGCTTTCGTGGTGCGGTTCGGGGGGCCGATACTTCGGCTCTTGGAATTAGCCCGGCGATTGCCTCCCTAATAAACGGGACAGGTGTGACACAGGTACAATCGTGTATGAACTCCTGCTGGATCTATATATACTTCACAGCATATGCATAATGCGCGTTACAGAAAACTAAGCCTTGCTGCCCTTGCATATTGCATTTATTTATTATGCAAATTTTTCTTCTACCACACAATACCTCAAACATTTATTATATTTTTTTCAGTTTCATTTTATCGACAATACTTTGAAACACGCAATTACACTGGTTAAGTTTAGTATACTGCTTCAAGTATATAGAGACTACAAATGAAATACACGCTAATATATCCCTATAATTCTTTCAAGTATCTACAATCCCAGTGGTTTCAGTTTACTATTCCTTCATGTACACAATCGGTTATTACGAATGAAATACAGGCAAATATTTACTTCTAATTCTTTCAAATATATACAATCACCATGATTTCACTATATACGCCTTCATGCACACAAAAATATATACGGATAGTGTTTTCAAATGTATACAATCACAGTGGATTGAGCTTTGTATTCCTGGATGTATAACATTTGATTATGAGAAATGATGTACATGGAAACGTATTTATGTTTTCGCACATATAACTTTAGCGAATACTTAAAAAACCAATAGAATGATCAGAAACAGAATAAGCTAAAAACGAACACAAAACTGAGTCAGGACACACAAAAAACAAAAGGGGTAATGCATATAACGGCCAACGACACAGCTGGGTCATTTTATGCCAAATGTTCCAGCCATTTTAGCAACCATCTCAATGTATTCAAAAAAACTCGTGCTGCATTGAAAATAGTGAACTTCTGGAATATTTAGGAGAGGAAAAATGTTTGGTCATGTGACTGCCTTCTGAACTTCCTGGAATGCCGTCTAGGAAAACTTTTATTTTAAAAGCACCGCTCCTTCTTTCTATACGAAACTCGGTCTACGTGTTACGTAACGAGAGTTTAGATTGGGCGAGTCGGTTCATCGTGGTTGTGTGCTAGTCACAGCACGACAACTTCAGGAAGAGACAGAAAGGACAGGAAAGAGCACCGACCTTCAACTGAATTTAATGAATGTGCTACGAGCGCTTTTATACGGAGTACAAGAACCGCGCTCATGTGCGACGACACGTGTGACCACTACAAATTAATCTTAACCGAGAAAAGAATACTCCCTCTCGGAAAGGATAAGTGAACGTGTAGTGATGCACTGATCATTGGTTTACCTGATAAAAAATACTTCTACAAACGTTAAATAGGCATTAAGTAAACCTATTCTCGTAACGAAAGGTGCAAGATTGACTATTCCTGTTGCTGTTTAGTACACACACTTTTGAAAGCTTGCAAGGGGTGGAAAACAACACTTTAATATCATATATGCTGGCTACTTTTTAATTGTGAGACACGTGATGAGGTATAACATGCAAAGGTTTTAGTCATTGTTTTTTTTGTTGGTCCTGTCTTCTTTAACTTTACTTTCTGCAGGAGGGTTTCGCAAATGGGTGTGATGATTCTGTTGGTATATTCAGCATCTTTTAGTCTTTTAATTTGGTTTTTAAGCCTGACCTCACCCTTGTGTTAACATGACTTCTGAAGGGTGGCCTGAATACATGTGGTATCAATTCCTCTTTTTACTAATTTTAAATGCCCACTATCAAAAGGCAGAACATTCTAAGCACTCCTTGGCTGATAACACCAGTTAATACCCCAACAGCATCATCGCACTCGTTTGCGAAACCCTCCTTCAAAAAGTAAAGGTAAAGGAAGCAGGACCAAAAGAAAAACAGAATGACCAATGACCTTTGCATGTTACACGGTACTACGTACATAAGGTGTCTCACAATTTTAGGAAAAGAGCTAGCAGATATGACATTGTTGTTTTCCACCCCTTGCAAGCTTTCAAAAGTGCATGTACTTACACCAACAAGAATAGTCAATCTTGCACCATTCGTCACTAGAATCGGTTTACTGAATGCCAATCTAATGTGTATGAGATACCGCTAACATGTGGAAAAGTAAACATAGGGCAAACTGGGCAATGCTTCAATGATCGAGCAAGACAGCATGCTTTAAATGTTAAGAATGGCTATAGTAGTCTCATGGCCGGACACCGTAAAGAATCTAAGTGCAGTCCTAGGTTTCATAAAACACGGTTTTTGAAAAAAAGCAAGCAGAAAGAATGAGAGATTTTAGAACTTTTTATCAGGAAGGCCAAGGATCAATGCATCAGTACACCTTCACTCATCTTCTCCGAAAAAGAGTATTCTTTTCTCGGTTAAAATTATTTTGTCATGGTCACACATGTGTTGTTGCAGATGAGCCCTGTTCTGGTAATCAGTATAAAAACGCTCGTAGCACCTTCAATAAAATTCAGTTGACAGCGCTCTTTCCTGTCCTTTTTGCGATAAGATTTTTATTATAGAAAGAATTTCATTTTCTGACAGTTTAGTTTAATGATGAGTTTTCATTGTATCACAACATGGAGCAAATTGCATCTCAATATGGACAAAAATCACGATTTTGTGAAATTCGTGATAATTTCTCATATATTTCAGCAGCTTGAGAGGTCTAAAGATATTTTTTCCTCAAAATATACTTTCTGTGGAATAAGTATTCACTGCTCAGATATTCATACGAAGTGCAATGTTGCAATAAAGAATGCAAACATAACACATTTTGGCTTTATTCTTGGAAGCAAATGTGGCGAAAAAATTGCACTGATATTATTGAGCTTCAAATAGCTTACAGAAGCACATTTACTTAACAGGTAGACCGAATTTGCTTTAGAAAAAATAATCGGTAGTTTTAAAATGAAATTTTCCACAAACAGCACACAGACGGCATTATGCCAGGAAGTTATAAGCCAGCCACATGAACAAAACTTTTTTCTCACTGAAATATTCTAGCAGTTCACTGTTTTCAACGCAGTAAGTCAGCAAATTTTTTTTTCTAATACATTTCAGATGGTCGCCAAAGTGGCTGAGACTTTTGGCATAAAATTGCCCAGGTATATTTAAGCAAAATAACTTTCACAAATAACAATATATATTCATCTACCATGACCACACTAGAAAAAGTTGTTCAGGCATTGTGACACTAAAATTTTCAGCGTCGCACTGCCTGAACAACTTCTTTGATAAACTCCAAACTCACGCCGAGAAAAAGCCGCTCTATCACGGTGGTTGTTAAAGGCCTTGCGGCCATAGACAATGTTGAAAATAAAAAAATCAACTCATCAATGCTGTCACTCCTTCTTCGTCATTATTGACACGGAAGATTTTTCGGTCATCCACGTGGAGGTTCAGGAACTAGGCTTGCTCTAGGCTGGAACCGGGGTATACTACGCAGGACGTCAGCGGCACCCTCTTGTTCTGTAATAAGAGCAAATATGCCTTCTCATAAAATGATGTTCGTGCTGTTCTGGCAGCACCATATATGAAGAATGTGTAGTGTGTATCCTTTGAAATGGCGTGTAATCGACATTACACTGAACTCGAAGCATACAACCCATATATTCCAATAATTTCGTAAGATAAAGATAAGATAGTTTTCCAGCATAGAGCGAATTCCCGAATTGAGGGGAAGTGTAAGACTAGAGCTCAAAAAATGGCACTTACGAAAGCCTGAACTCACCTAAGAATCAAATTCCTTATAGGGCAGTGAGCTAGTGATAAAAACAGTTCTTAAAGCTAACGTTCAGAACATGTAGCATTAATCAAAATGCACAAGAAACTTACCTCTTCATGTACAAACAGTGAAGGCATCTCTGCTTTCTCTTTCACATGAGAACAAATGATCTTGGGCGTGGCACTAGCGAAGAGGTCTGCAAAAAAAGTAAAAGATATACTGACTTTAATAGTCTCTAACAATTTGAGGAATTGTGACCATTCAGCAATAAGTGCAATTATGACTTCATCTATAAGGGCTTCAAAAATGAACAATTTTCTCGTTCTTTCTACCCTCACAAGAAGCTCCGTCCATGGCATCTAATCCAAATTTGACGCTGTGCTTCCTACTTGCCTGCTTTCTAGACGTAGGGCTGCGAACATGTATTTTGTGCACCTAATCTAGCACAGAAATTCATCATCTATATTTCAATCATCTTAACTCATTGTAATTTGATAAAAGATGTGATAGCTCGTCCAGCTTTTAAAGAGTTGCGGGCCTGCAATAGGCACTGCCTAGCACGTATGAAAGTATTTCTTTAAAAAAATTCTTCAAAGCTTGCTTTCAGAAAAAGCGTCTGGCATATTTCGACAACCAAGCCCATCCTCTGATGGAAATCAGGGGATGGGCTTGGTTGTCGATTATTGACCGCGATTAGTGATTATTGACCACGGGATTTACAAACGATTAGCGATTATTGACCTATTAGCGATTATTGACCACGGGATTTACAAACGTAACCCGTGCCTAAATACTCAGTGAAACACTATCAAGCAGGTAGGAGCGCTCGAACGACACCAACGCGCGCGGACGCTGTCTACGTTGCAGCAGCCATGGCTTATGCTAGAGCTACCGCACATAGCTCCCACAGTCGCGTATACACTCTCGATTCTGTTATAACGCCGAACGTTATCGCAGATGAAAGCAAAGCACGAAAACAGCAAACAGAAACGAGGGAAAACAACGCGCGGCGATGGCCACAACAACGCGCCTTTGGAAGTCTACTAGATCTTTCCCTGTTGCTGGTGACACGTGTCCTAAATATTTTAAAAGACCGACGCGCACGTGCTGGGAGTATCGCGGCATATCAGCACCTCAAACTATACAGTCTTTAAGCAAAAAAGCCATTTCGTACAGTGCGCCTCTGTACATAATTTTTTTACGCTTACACCTACAGAAGCACGTTGCACATTTGAGTATTAATAGAAATGTTATTACGATGTAGCCTAAAGCGCATCTTGAAACAATATCAATCACTTTGAGCAGTGTAGAGACAATGTGCGATCAGCAACTAATCGCGCCCTTGTTAAGTGATCACATCACTCACTGTATGAGTGATGCAGGCACTTACACAACATCGCGCATAGCAGTGTGAACTCGTTAAGTCACATGTTTAATCGGGCATCTGCAACAGGCCCGCTAATGCATGCTGTTGTAAATGGCTGGCAGCCTACTTCGGCAGAGCTGCTGCAGGTGCCCAGCTAGCGCTGTATAATTACTACCTTCGAAAACAGTACACTCACCGTTAACAGGTCCACGTTGTCCGCGTCCGACGCTCCATGAATATTCCTTAATATGAGCGTCACTTCAAACACGGTGTCATGCGTGACCACCATTGAAGATGCGCCTGTTTGCTAGAACTCACACAGCGACCAAGACCCCAGACCAACGCAACGCATTTACGTATGAGACACGTATGAGACAGAGAGAGCATTTACGTATGAGACAGAGAGAGCAACGTTGAGAGAGAGGAGGAGGAGGCACTGACGGCGGCGCCGCAACTGTCGACGCAGGTGTTCGGTGACGCAACTATTCGCTTATCTACACCGCCGTTGTGGGGGGGGGGCAACGCTGGCCCGGGTGAGGGCGGGGGGAGCGGAAAACCCGCAAAGACGGCGCCGAAAGGCAAACGCTATGGCGCATACAGCGGGCGGCGGTTTGAGGCGGAACGCAATCGAATTGCGCTTCAAGAATGACTCCTTCTAAATGGCAACTCGCCTTCCACCCAGCCGCACAGCGGCGCAGGTTATTTACCAGCCTCGGGTTCTTTGAGTATTTTGACGGAATGCGACTGCAGTTGGCGAAAAATTGTGAAGGAAAACTTACGGAAAACAAAGTGCACCCTGGAATGGCCAGAAACAATTATTATTTCGTTCTCGGTGGCATTAGCGGGAGAGCATTGCTACACCTTTTTTCAGAGGAATTTCTTTTCGCATGGTCCATGTCTGGCGATTCCGCGTATGGTGCCGCAAACAATGAGTGCGTAGTCGAAGCTGGAACAAGTTAATCCACATTCGTGGATGTTTAGAAGGCTTGTCACGCACCACGAAACGTGCCGAGGTTGTTATCACAAACTTTTTGCTGACCATATGATCAGCACATAATTTTATATGGTTGTCCAATGAGCTAGCTAAGCACCTGTAGCAAAGGCAGGGCACGTTCTTGTTAAACGTTGTTAATATAAACGATAGTTGTGCATAAGTGTAGTGACAGGTTTCCGTGTGAATTGGTCATAACCCACGTTTTTGAGCGTAGAAGCGCCTCAGTGGACCTAATCAGCTACCACAGCAAGTTCGTAAGCAACGATGAGATATGAGAATGTGCAGCTGTTTTCCATGTACTGAATAGTCCGTGTACAGTGCGTTGACCACCGCCATTTCTTAAGCCACCTCCCGTATAGACTCCCAGTCTGAACAGGTGTGGGACCTTAAACACTAAGAAGCAGTCCCCCCCCCGCACACACACACACACGAAATTTGAGGGCGCACGGGCTGATACACACGCATACTTATTCACAGGCGCACACCCATACACGTATACACACATACGGCCCCACACACACGCGACCGTAAACGCACGGATACATGGGCATACACATGTGCACAGGCACGCTTAACACAAGCACGGACTCGCACATACACGCGCACGCACACATGCACGGGTGTACAAATAATCGCGCTTACACACGAACACATGCGCAGGCTCACGCACACACACGCATACTCGGGCGAACATTATGTTCCTGTATATAATCCACAGCAAACATGTAGCTTATAACCAACGCTAAGGAAAGCTTTCGTAACATGGATTGCAGTTAATTGCCGTTATAGATAAAACGCGATCTGCTTCTGCTGGCATTTTGCTGTATTCGGAGAGCACCTTCACACATTCTAAGTCAAATAGGCTGTCATTTAACGCAAGGTCCACATATTCGTGCAGTAGCTACGCTGCTCGGCTGCCAATCCGAAGGTTGCGGGTTCGATGCCGGCCGTGGCAGTCGAATTAAGACTGAGGCGAAAAGGTAGAAGCATGTGCACTGTGCTATATCAGCGCTCATTAAAGAACACCAAATGGTCAAAATCTCTGGAGCTTTCCACTACGACGACCCTCATAATCATATCGAGGTTTTTGAGACGTAAAATTCCAATTATAGTTATGTGTCCTTCTTATGCTGCATATTCCATCTGATGAATCGTCACCTACACCCTTCTCAGGCACAAAAGCACCCTTAGAGCCGATTTTAGGGTGCTATCGAGGCAAGCACCCAAACAAAGGGGTGCTTTTTTTCTATCAACCATTTATGGGTGTTAAAGGGTGCTTTCTCGTAAAGCACCCTTTTTACACCCTTTTGGGTGTAAAAACTTTTACTGTGTATGCGCGAAATATCAAGTATGATTTGTCTCCTGCACTGATCTGCGATGCAGCCATTTTTCCACTCTTTTTGTATCACATGAATATCGCGCACGGTCAACCGATCACCCTTCATTTTGTGTGTTTAGAACTGCGCAAGTGACGATAACAACGTATAGTCGAGAAACGTGAAATCCTGATAGGCTCCACCGTTTAGTGCTGACATTCTTCAAGTGCTTTTCAGAACTAAGGGGTGAGCAGGATACATCACGTGTACAAATGGTAGTGAAGGAGTAGAGAAAGCTACCCTTTTGTCTTTGAATGCGTGGTGTTGAGTGGCCCTTCAAGAGAGTATGAATAAAGCACCCTGTTGCTGCCAATTGGTGGTGCAGCGCCATTTTGAAAGCGTCAGTAGTGCAAAATATACTCACTGACATAAACGCAATTAAAGGTTGGGCTGGGCTATATACACAGGTGCGTGCATCTATCCGTGCGTGCGTGCGTGTGTGCGTGCGAGCGTATGGGTACAATATGTCAGTTCGGAGTCACATAACTTTTATCAGAGACTGTTCTCACGTTACTTCCGATGGTGTCCATAACTCGTCTGGCTGGTGTAAAAATATCGTATGCCTCAGGAAAGCGTACGCTTTTATGCATATTTTTGGGCTATCAATGGCAGCTACAGCTTTTTTTTCACTTAGAGTGGTTACTTTCAGAGTAGAATATATATGGTCTTCTCGAGCATGATGAATAAACTGTGCAATCGACATTTAACCCCCAGAAAGTATACAGGGTAGATGTAATATTCCTCATCTGCACATAAAGTTGTGAAATCAACCGGTGACGCCTTATTTTTTTCTCAGTCGCGCTTCGAGTAATTTTGCTTCATGGATCAGTTTGTTGACGTCTATAAGACGTTCGCCTACGCTGAAGAGTAAGAAGAATTACTTTCTAGAGATCATGTCTTCATTCTCATGCTTGCCCTGATAGAAAGGTGAAGGAAGGCATGAAACAATAGCTAATGTCTACGAAAGCGTTATGCAACAAAACCAATTTGCGCAGATAAAAGAGAACAATGTACGTTTCTTACAAACTTATTGTTTCAATTTTGCAGAAAAACTGAATGTTACGGACACTCTGGCGTTATTCAAGATTTTGGAGCCTTTATTGTCCGCATATATTGCGCAAAATTTAGGAAAAAGATATTCAGCTCCACGACGTTTTAGTATGTTAGCAAGGAAAGTATTCTCAATATCCGACGCAAATAAAGATTATGAGCCTCGTAGTGCATCTGGCCACCGCGTGTGCACCATCGTATTCATTGCCGAATTCGTCGAAGATTTTTTTCTATGGTTGTGTTCGCTTTTCTCTGCATGCTTCAAGCATGAACAAAATGAATATTGTAGCCGCGGGTCCCAGGGATGTTCGCTTCCGAAAGTGAAGCGTGGAGAAATTTTCAAGTCTACTAAGAATACAGGCTATATTCGCTATTGCTATGGTCTAAATATCGAAAACATAGTGGTAGTGAGAGAGCAGTGATTTGAGCATAATTTTTTTTAAAGATGCTCTGCAACACACTTTCAGCAGGTCAAAGAACACTGCCGTTTGGTAGTTGAGGCTCCTTACAATGGGTGAGCGAAACTTTACGGTGCACCATGTGGCATCAAAATTACATTGAATTCTTGAAGCCACCTATAAATGATTCCCTCGCCTCTGAACTGATGATTTTTGTAATCCAATAATCACACCATAAACGCGAAATTCACGGTCATTGGCTAATTGCGGCACAGTTACCGTGGCTGCCCCAGTATGCCACCAGATACCTGCGCGCTCACTCACAACAAGACTGAACGTAAGCAGAGCGTTCAAAAAAGAAAAAAAATCGGCAGCTCCCACGGGCTTTGAAGATCGATTTAATGTGTGAAAGAACGTGACCGCGTTGTAATTGTTTTATTGAGCGCGATGTTACCAAATGACGCTGAAGACATGTATAAATGTTGTACGCACAGGCATACGGTAAACAGTAACATGTCTACTACTGTTCTCTAACGATGCTGCTAACAACAGCGTGGGTGTCAAAAACAGCAGTGGTGGTAAGCTCATTAATAGCGCTTTTGCCAGCTAGTAAGGCCCGGCTAAACAAATGAGCTACAGTAGATAATGCTTCCCTGCAGTTGTCGATAACTCATCGTGACGGCTGTATTTTAGGTGTACGTATGAACTGTTTATAAAAGAGGATAGTCAGCACTGTAATCACAATTGACGTTTGATTTTTTCAGGAGAATTATACTTAAAAACTAGTTTTGAGGCCTGGCGTGGCGCTGTGGTAAAAAACATTTGGCAGGTCCCACGTACCTGAAAATCGACGTTATGCAAAGCATGCGGAGGGAAGGTGACCGCGTTGCAAGTTTTCGTATTGAGCGACACGTCATAAAATGACTTAAATACATGTACAAATACACATTCGATTGCTGCTGGGATCATGATATTTATTCTACGTGCTCATTGGGTTACCGCTCCCGATGCTAGGTCTTATGAGCCAAGCTCCTTAGGACCGACCTAGTTGACGTCCTCAACTCCCAACAAAACCCAAACCGAAACTGAATAGCTCTAAAACAAAAATAAAACATATCTCTAAATAGCCGAAAATATATGTATTATTCCACTATGTACCACCACAATACATAATCACCTGTGTCGTCTGTATGTCTATCTGTCTGTACATTCATCTGTCCATTTGTCCGTCCCTCCATATGTAAGTCATTTATACTAGTCGGCGACATCAACGCAGGCATTATGGGCCTTATAAACTATAGGTTCGCCCACTGGTCGTCATGCTTTTCATGAAGATGCACTGATTTTTCCTAACGCTCTCGAATTATTATAACCAACGTCTGTTCACACCATTCCTTGGTTCAAATAAACTGTCAATCGCCTTCAGTGTATTGCCCTTTGATAATAACTGTCAATCACATTCAGCGCCTTGCGCCTAAAAACAGTTCATCTTGACCCGACGTGACGGCTGTATTGCAGGAGTACATATATAATGTTTAAAAATTGGACATTCATCACTCAATCCCAAATGAACGCTTCAGGAATATTAGGGTCTATTTGAAAAGCAGTGGTGATGACTGGTGTGGTTACGAGGTATAATACTTGGTTGCCTCGTAAAGTGCTGGGGTTCAATTTCTGCTGGGACCCAGAATTTCTTTTTTTTTGCATTCGTGGGATCAACGTCACCGATACCGGTATTTTCCTTTGTCTTTTCTTAACGCTCACGTGTTAAAGTTACCCATGTGTGTACTCTCCGTTTCTGGGTTGATATAAATTGTCAATAACCTGTGGCACATACACGCATTCCAGTGGCACATATGCGACAAGATTGTGACGTTATTCACGTCACCACCAGCGAGTCGTATTCGGCACACCACCTTATCCTGCCCTCCCATTGCAATTCTGGTTTACCCCAAGTTAAGGGGGAGATCACAGGAGCACCCAGACGTATGCGAGTAGCTAGCTAGCTAGCTAGCTAGATAGATAGATAGATAGATAGATAGATAGATAGATAGATAGATAGATAGATAGATAGATAGATAGATAGATAGATAGTTAGATAGATAGATAGATAGATAGATAGATAGATAGATAGATAGATAGATAGATAGATAGATACTAAAATTGCTTGGAGTACGCAAAGAAATTTTAGATAAAAAAAGTTTACCAGGTGACATGCGCTGACAAAGAGGCTCATATTCTTGCGCTCTTGTCATACCCTCCACTGATTAGCTTTCAACGCATTTGCTGGTGCGAAAGTCGAGGAAAAAAGATGCTTGAAGTGTGCGGCAGAATCCTGTAACTCGCCTCTTACGTGACGCATTCTAAAATTCTTCGCGATAGTCTCTTTGTGGGGGAATAACGGTGTTCAATGAGGGGAGTCAGTGATTATTTGAAGAGGTATTGCAGGGCCTTTTGAAGGTAGATGCTTACGAATCTAGAGACCTGTCTTTGTGGCTGTGTTTCTAGTTAGTGATGTTAATATGTCAAATTGGCTAAGAAATAATTCACCAGTAATTTTCTGAACGAAGCGAACACATTTTTTTTGTTTAGCAGCATTAAGCTTTACGCAGAAAAGCACCACCATTGACCAGATTCAAAACACCTTTTCTACCCCAAAAGAGACATTATTGTTTACTGGTGCAGTAGGGCAGCTAACATAGAAAGGGCGCTGTTTTCTTTTTTTTGCTGAAAATACTAGACACTTCGAAAGAGAATTGTATTTAATACTCAAGGGTGTTATAATCGAGAACCCTGTTTCAGCCTGCGCTCTATAAATGTTCTTGCAGACATCAAAAAGGGCTCAAGAAGAAGTCCGGAAAGAAATAAGCACAACATATAACAGTGCTTAAACTTGAACTACATAAGATTCTGGTTGAAGCAGCCAGAAGCGCGGTTCACACAATGGTTTTGCCCACAAGCTACGTAAACCAGTAAAAGAAAAGAATTCCCTACAGCAGCTGGCGTAGATTGAGATTATTAGCAGCATACCTATTCCGTGGTTAGATGTTTGCAGAATTGTTTTTTTTTATTTCCTCATTTAATGCCGGAAATGAAAAGAGTTTTCTTTTCTCATAGTTTGTGGAAGTGCTTGAGGCCATCCTCGGATAGCGCCAAGAAACTTCAGAACGCGGCATTTGTCTGAAAAATAATAAACCTAAATGTAAACATTCTTACAGTAGTCCGTCTGGCTGGGTGGAAGTTTGGGGAAGTTGAATTACCTGCAGCCACAATCTTGGAGAAAACCCGATGTTTCAAGACTTCCTTGGTCCCTTCCTTAGGGGTGGCTCTGGCGCTACAGCTCAGCTTTAACGCCATTGTAATTTTCTGTTGGCTGGTTCAGTGATGCAGTTAGAAATAAAAGTTTCGCATTACGGAGTGACATCTGAATAATGAGTCACTGGTAAATTCTATGACTATGGTAAAGACTATGTTATTAAACCTAGAGAAAACTCTTCTACATCTGTGAGCGTTGTACAGTGCATTTGGAGCTGTGGAGTAAGCTGCTCAATTCTGTTGGCAAGTTGGCGCAAATAAATGGGCCTCTATTCAACATTTTTTTCATGTCCTCTGTCAACTTTTCCTGAGTCCCCAACTTTGCATTGCACAGAGATGCCAATAATTGCTACGCTTCAGTGTTTCCTTATGCAAAAATTCATTTACATGGTCCCACTTTTTTTACTTCCTCCAATCCGCGCGGCGGTGACCATTCGCCTAGCACAGAGAACGCAGAACAGCTTTCACACAAGCAGAAAAGTGCGAGAAACCAAAGTAAAGAAACAGGCAATTTGAAGTTCCTTGCGGGCGTAGTGGCACAATTAAGTGATTTTTTCCCGCAGGCGAACTCTCGTCGCACTGCCACGAAACCGGCTAGGAATACAGCTTTCCCTTAGAGACTGCTCCTATCGATATATTGTTCACCGGATGCCGATCAGGCGCCACTATGGCAACAAACGCGCTCGTCTAGTCTGCTCGGGAACTCCGCTTGCACGATCTGGCTCCGTTTTTGGCTACCGCTTTCGTTTTTCACGAGTAGTTTCCGAAGCTTTGTGCTCGCTAAAGAAGAGCGCCCCGCCGTGGTGGTCTAGTGGCTAAGGTACTCGGCTGCTGACCCGCAGGTCACGGGTTCAAATCCCGGCTGCGGCGGCTGCATTTCCAATGGAGGCGGAAATGTTGTAGGCCCGTGTGCTCAGATTTGGGTGCACGTTAAATAACCCCAGGTGGTCGAAATTTCCGGAGCCCTCCACTATGGCGTCTCTCATAATCATAGATTGGTTTTGGGACGTTAAACCCCACATATCAATCAATCAATCGCTAAAGAAGAGCGCAACTTTTAAATTCATCAGTCCTGCTCGCCTCCTACTTCGTATGTTGACTTCTTCTCACGCACTCAGCTTCTGTATGTTGCGCGTTGTTCCAGTAGAAAACGCTGCTTTCTTTTGCAGCATCTGCTCTAAATGTGCGGTGAAATTTAAAGTTCTCCAACTAAAGTTACCTATGACTTTCGTTATATTGCTGTAGTTTCGTTATATCGCTTTAGTTATAATTGCTGTAGAGTGTGTGTTTGTCACATTGCTTGTTTATATTTAGGTATACTTTGCTGGCACGCGATGTTTTCTAGTACATCAAAGCTTCTAATTTCATTGAGAACTATATAAATATTTCTCTTACAGGCCCCTTGCAGTAGATTTTTGCAGTGTGGTTGCAGCATAAAAAAACTAAACTAAAAAATTCGGCACATCCCACGTACCTTGGACTCGACATTATGCGAAACAAGTGGAGGGAAGGTCACCGTGTTGCAGTTTTTTTATTGAGCGACACGTCACGAAATGACGCTAAATACGTTGCACGCAGATACATATGTTGAAGGGTTTCAGATGTTTATATAACCAGTTGTTTGCACTTGAGCTACGATGCCAACTGTAACATGCGTTTTAGCAACGCCGGAAGATGATATGAAGCTCGCGAGGATGCTGGTCCTGGGCACTGCTACATAAATCAACTTCAGCGCATGGGAACTAGCCACAATTGAAATTAACCTGGCGTGAAGGCTGTGTCAAAGGAGTACATATGTAATGTTTATAAAATTTAGTAGGCAGCACTGACCATTATTGACGTTTCACGAAGATTAGCGTCTATTTGAAAATTAGTTCGTAGACCTGGCGTAGCTCTGTGGTAAAATGCTTCATTGCCACGCAGAATCCTTGGCTTCAATTCCAGCTGGGACTCAGACATTTATTCTATGCATTGGTCGGGTCGACGCTACCGACGCCGGGTATTTCATAACGCTCGCGCGTTAAAATTTCCTATGTGTTTTCTCGTCGTTGCTGCAGTAGATACTAAGGCCGCATTCACACTGAGCATTCCGGCCGCCGAAAGTGCTCCGAATCTGGTTCGGCGGCAGCGAGATCCACCGAAAGGGCCCTCTCCGCGCCGATCGCTCTCGGACCGATTTTTGCGGCGTCTGTAACTGAATCGGTCACTGCCGACCAATAGGAGCGCTAGTCAAGGAATTTTGAAAAATGGCGGCGAAGCCCTACTCACTTGTTATGCCGCAGTGCACGTAACTGAGTGTTGGAACCAACGTGAGTTTAACCTACTCTGTGCCTACTTCGCCTCCGTATTTCGTTAAAGAGGTGACCGAGCTCGCTGTTGGCGTGACCGAGCTTGTAGCGGTCTTGCAAAGCAAAACGAACCCACCAACGCCAGTTTTTCTGTTCCTCGTGCATTACAAGACAGCCACTTTCCAGCAAAGTAACCAGTACTGTCTTTCCTTGCTTCTTGCGTACGATAATCGTCGAAGTATACACCACCG
Organism: Rhipicephalus annulatus; assembly: GCA_013436015.1. NCBI lineage: Eukaryota > Metazoa > Arthropoda > Arachnida > Ixodida > Ixodidae > Rhipicephalus > Rhipicephalus annulatus. The sequence goes on along the minus strand of WOVY01006155.1, from coordinate 54,856 downwards.
GATAGCGTAGTAGCGTTTGCGAGCCGCGAAAACAACCGGGTGACAGCTCATCCATCCCGCGTTCGCCCCGTAGCAGATGGCATATTCGGCGGCGCGGGGCGCGTCCACTGCGAACGATGCTGCGTTTCGGCGGCAGGGGCAATTCGGTCGCTGTAGAAAGCGGATGTTTCAGTGTGAACTAGGCATAAGGGTCAATCACCTGCGGCACATACCCGCATACCAGTGGCACATACCCGCCCGTGGGTATGTGCCACTGTCTGGCGGGAAGTGTTCGACGACGTACGCGACGTGATTGTGACATTGTTCATGTTGTGGCTAGCACGTCATATTTGTCAAACCTTCTTACCTTCCCGTGCTAATTTTGGTTCACGCCAAGTTAAGGGGGTGACCACGAGAGCACCCAAACGTAAGCGGCTAGATAGATAGATAGATAGATAGATAGATAGATAGATAGATAGATAGATAGATAGATAGATAGATAGATAGATAGATAGATAGATAGATAGATAGATAGATAGATAGATAGGCTCAAAGTCGCTGAAGTTCGCTAAGAAAGGCTTCGCATTTAAAATGGATAATTGAAGCAAATAGCAAAATTAATGTTTAAGCGGGGGGGCGCAGAAAACGAAACGCGATGTTTGTGTCCCCCCCCCCTGCATAAGTGAGATGACTGTGTTGAGTGTGGCTGGTCTAGGAAAGGAGACGCGTGCGCACGTACATTTCCATGTGCCCCTAGCGGCTAATGTTTGCGATTTTGGGACGCGCCACAGCGCGAAAGGCAACTCTCCCTGAGTTCGTTACGGTACCTAAGAGAAAAAAGGCAGGTGTGCTTGACCTTAGAAAGGAAAAAAAAATAATAGCTGGACGTGAAAAGGCCTGGCTAGTACTTTTAATATTTAGTTATTTATTTTGCTTTGTGTTTACTCATTTATTTCTTACTCACTTCTTCCGCATCGCGGCGATACTCCCATCAAACATTTTCTTTCCTTCAAGACTGTATTCTACCTCTTTCATTTTTCCGGGCTGACCTCTGCCGTTCTGGTAGGATTGTGGTAGGAAACGGGAAAAGCGGTATTGCCAGAAGCAAAACCAGCGAGCTGAAGAGATAATTCGTGACTTCTCCGCTACGGGAAGAGGGCGCATGAGCATCGAGAAAAGGGTGGATCGGACCTTCATCTACGTGCTTAGCAGCGCAACACTTTCATTTCATTTTATTACCTTAAAGACCCCACTAGGGGGTGTTACTTAAGGGGTGGATGTAGAGAAAACATACTAAAAAGAAAAATGCTAACCATGTATGTTAATTGTGAGACAGACAATGTGTTACATTTTGTGAAAATAAACTCGGGCAGGTAATGGTGGCAGTGCTGTGGGAAAGGCCGTTCCATTCAGATGATGCCCGTGGAAAGAAGGAGGCAGAAAATGTCTTGGTGTGGCTCCGTGGACGGGTGACTTGTAGGGCATGACCGGTGCGATGAGATATGCGGGCTAGAGTGGTGATAAATTCCGGTCGGTCACGTGAGCTGTAAAAGAACTTATGGAACAGAGCTAGGGTGGCAATGTGACGACGAAGTGCAAGAGTTAATAGAGATGATTCTTCTTTCGATGATGACACACTGACATGATATGAATATGATGAATGAATAAATCGTACCGCGCGGTTCTGCAGTGCCTCAAGTGAATTTGTTAAGTAAGCCTGAGGCGGGCTCCAGATAGCAGCCGCATACTCAAGCTTTGGCCTGATAATAGATTTGTAGGCTAGAAATTTCAGCTGTTTGGGAGCGTGGCGTTAATGACGTTTCAGAAATCCAAGTGATTTGTTAGCACCCGCTATTATGTTAGTGACATGCGCACCCCACGTTAGTTAATATGACAATGTTACACCTAGATACCTTTAAGATTCGACTCTGTCCAAGTCAACATTACCGAGTGTGTAAGGAAAAGTGAAAGGGTTTTGATGACGTGAGAAAGATAATGATTTGCATTTAGTTGGGTTAAGTATCATGAGCCAATGGTCACACCATGCTTGAATAGAGTTAAGAGCATGTTGAAGTGCTTGCTGCTCAGATGGATTAGTAATAGTACCATAAATGACGCAATCATCGGCGAACATGTGAATGTGACATGAAACGTGCAAAGGTAAGTTGTTAATGTATATTAGGAACAGTAGAGGACCTAACACCGAACCTTGGGGAACACCGGACGTAACTAAAAGAGTGTTAGAAACACACTCATTAACAAAAACTGGGAGCGATTCCTCAGAAATGGTGCAATCTAATTAAGAGCGTTAGGGTTTATGTTTAAGCTAGAAAGTTTAAAAGAAGGAGCTGATGAGACACTTCATCGAACGCTTTAGCGAAATCTAAAAAGATGGCATCAGTTTGCTAGTTACAGTCTAAGTTTACGTGTAAATCATGAAGGAAGTTAGCTAGCTGAGTTTCACAGGATAGACCTTTGCGAAAACCGTGCTGTGAAGGATTAAAAAAATCATTTAAGTCTAGAAAGGTCATGATTTGTGAAAAAATGACATGTTCGATGATTTTGCACGGTATACTTGTTAACGAGATTGGACGATAATTTAATGGTGACTGCTTACTGCCAGATTTATGGATGGAAACGAACTTTCCCACTTTCCAGTCATCGGGCAAGTGACCTGTTGAAAGGGATTGAGAAAACAGAAGACACAAGAAAGCAGCCGAAATGTTCTTAGTATAAAGTAAAAACTTCGAATTAATTTCGTCAAAACTAGCTGATGATGCTAACTTGAGACGTTCTATGCAAGATATTATGCCATCAATGGAAAATACAATGTCAGGCATTGGTAGTTCGCTGGTAATACACTGAGATCTTAGTACAATCGGAGGCATGGCATGGTCATTAGTAAATGCACTTGCGAAGGCGGTGTTAAATACGTCCGCACATTCTGCGTTACTTATAACATCATTGTTTTCATTAGCTAGTGCTATCGTGTGTTTGTGTTCTGGGTTAATCACCCGCCAAAATTGCTTCGGATTTTGTGTTAGCATACAAGAAAGGTCATTGTGAAAAAACTTGTACTTAGCGTTTTGTATTGTCGTGAGGTATTCGGTTTCCGCTGAGTGGTACTTATCCCACAGAAGTGGGTTGTTGCTCTGTTTAGCAGCTCGGTAATATCTTTTTTTCTTATTTTCTAGTCGCTTCAGTGATTTGTTGAACCATGGTTTGTTTTTGTTAGCACGGAAACTACATACCGGGATATACTTCTCAATTAGCTCTAGCACTTTGCTCTTGAAAAGCAACCAGTTTTCTTGCACTGGATGATTACGAAATTGCGTCTCAAATACCGGGAAAAAGCGGGTTAGCTCGCTGTTGATAGCTTCATAATTGGCCTTATCATAAAGCCGAATTGTTTTTTGTAAGTTTCACATACTATCGGGGCCAAGTTAAAGGTTGCATGAACAACCTTGCGGTCGCTTATTTCCCTTAAGTGTGTTATGGATGTCATAGAGTCGGGGTTGTTTGTTAGAATCAAATCTAGGGTTTTTGACGAGCTCTGTGCGACACGCGTTGGTTCAGTTATCAACTGCGAAAGGTTGAAGTTCAGACATACATCAACAAAGTTAGTTGCTTCTGGGCTGAAAGTTGTGTAGTTATGCCAGTCAATGCGAGGATAATTGAAATCTCCGAAGAGAACGATGTCAGCGTTTGGATGCACTCTTGTAAGAGTGTTAAGAATGCTGTTCAGTTTGCACGGGGAATCGGGGTTACTTTGGGGCGGCCTATAGTAAACGCCTAAAAGTACAGTTCGCGGTACCGCACGGCAGATGATTCATAATATTTCAATGTCCGAATCGATGTGTAATACTGAAGATGATAGCTGCTGATTCACTGCCACAAGGACCCTACCCCCACGTCCATCTGTGCGATCTTTGCGATAAATATGGAAGTTAGGCAGGTCGGCTAGAACTTCATCGTCACTGATGTTGCTATGTAGCCACGTTTCAGTTAATATGAGCACATTGCTGGTAGATGATAAGACATTTGATACAAGCTGACGTTTCGGCAAGAAGCTGCGAATATTAGTAAATATTACAGACAATGTAAGGTTAGCCCAAGGAACTTTGATATGATGGGTTTTTTTTCCTTTACAGTCCGTTGATTGCTATTTGAATTCTCTGGCAGATTGCGAGACTTCGTCATAAATATATTTCTTTGGGCCAATAGAAAGTGTTTTGTAAGACAGTTGAAAGCGATCAGCTTTAGTTTTGGCAAAAGCAACCAAATGCTTACAAGCGTTTCTGACCGAGCGGGAGAAGTCCTGTGCGATACTGTAATTAGTCCCTTTTAATTTTTGAGCATTAGAAAGAACAGCTTCTTTCGTTTTGTAGAAGCTAAACTTAACGATGATGGGGCGACCGCGCTTGATAGGGTGACGGCCTAGGCGATGAACCCTTTCAATTTCTTTTGAATTTATTGTAAGGCCAAGTTGGGCTCGACAGTGCTGTATGACCAATTGTTTGGTTTGGCTGCAACTTTCTGAATTACTAGGCTCGGGCAGGCCATAAAATACCAAGTTGTTTCGCCGGGATCGATTTTCGGCATCGTCAAGACGTGTCTCGAGTTCGAATACTTGGAGAGCTGTCTGGGCAGTGTTGGACTTTATGTTGTCTATTTCTGTGCGAAGCAAAAGAAGGCTCTGACAATGTTTTTCAACATCATTTATCCGCTGACTCAACTGGGCGATAGTTTGATTCGTGGTTAGAAGTTGGCCTTTCAGGTCACTTACTTCTGCAATTAGTTTGGACTGACCAGCTGATATTTTATGCAATTCGTCGAGTATAGCGGTTGCGTTAGGACCCGGATTTGACTCGACGTCGCCCGATAACATGAACAAGGAACGAATGACGTCAGAACACTCAACAACAATTAAAAAGCAGTACCGTGGGCTCGGAAGCTGTAGCAAAAAGTAGTTGCTTCATTTCTTTGAGAACACAGCGTACGGTTTACTAACCTGCATGGCAAAGGTAAGCGGGTTACTGCTCTATGCTGCAGCACAGCTGTCGAGCCCACGAAGCGCCGTGGTAGATCGCAGCTCTTTTGTAGGCGACAAACAGGTTGATGTTCCAGGCGATGCGGTCTCCCATGGTGAAGTGAGGACCGAGTGTTCCAGGGTTAGCGCCATCTGGTCGGTTGAGGTGCTGGCTTCCGGTTGGGTAAGGGGCGTTGCTCGGTAGAAGGCTTGAGTTTCCCAGCCATTTCCATGGAACCGGTCTGTCGACGCTGTCTCAGTGGTGGCGAACGATAAGGCAGGCAACAGCACATGCGAGATAGCAAGCGTGAATACCTGCATGGCAAAGGTAAGTGGGTTACTGCTCTGTGCTGTAGCACAGCTGTCGAGCCCACCCTTGTGTTTGTTCGCATCAGGTTCTCGCGAAGGTCGGCCAGATTTACGACATTTTTCTGCTGCGTATGTTTCACGGCTGGCCCGACTAGAGATCTAAAATGCTTAGAAATTTAGACCAATAAAGAAACCTGTCTCTTTTTCCCGTTTTTTTCTCAAGATTTCGCAAAAATAAAAAAGTTTTTTTTACCATATGACAATGATTTATTGCCAAATGTTAGAAGCAATAGCTTTGATTATGTTAATAGCAGAAAAAAATGCTTTTTGTCTTTTCACAGACGAATACAGCATTTAACAGATCGAAGATAGGCCAGAAGCATCAACGCGAGCTCATTCAGTTCTCTGGGAAAGGGGCTCTGACTTCCTAGATATGTTGCTACTTTTTTTTGCTACCCTGATTTGTTGTACTGATTTGTGGCTACCCGCAACAAAAATTGGTTGAGTCCACATCCAAGCCATAAAGAAATGTGGCCATGCAGAATGACAAGTCACTTTGATCAGGCTACTACATTGAAGGCATTTGATTGCCGACAAAGTCAGGATAGTGAGAACACCAGTTATTGGATGACGGCTACGATACTAATCTGTGATTTTTGTATCTGGCTCCAAAGGCTTCCTTCATAGCGGTGCGCTCGTTAGAGCCTACACGAACATGACATTAGGAATGGTGGGATGACCGCACAAGAGTGATGGCAAGAAACTTGATCAGCACATGTCATGGTCTTGAACTGTCAGCCTTTCGCTGACTGCCACTTGTGGCTCATACCAACGCTGCGCCGACACCTACGTGCACTGTGTCTTGTCGTGGCTAGACATGTGAAGTGTAGGAGAAAAAAACTGAATGATTTTGAGAAAACGTTTTTTTGGCAAAGTTGGTAAAACTGGCCAACACTTCTGCAGGGTAAAACAGACGAAGCTAAAGCTTAGACAACAAATAACGTTCAACGTGGAACTAAAACACAGAACACGAAACCAAAACATCACACCAAATGCCAAAACACCAAATGAAGGCTGGCCACTCGCTGTCAATGTGAAATAAAGTCAGCTCCAGCGTCAGCGTAGCTTTGTAGAGTCTATCGCAGCTTCGTCCTTCGGGTGCGGCCATGGTGGCGGAGCTTTTTCATGTTTTGGTGGCCGTTTTTGTTCATTTTTCACTGTCCCTCGTACACTTCTGCGACTCGTGGCGAAATTCAGCTAATCAAACCGTGTGCAAGCAGATTCTGCCTTATTAGGGTCAATTGGCAATGTGCGGACGCACTTCATGGTCGGGAAGACCGTTGGCGGGAAACAGAGACGAGCTGTCTGTAAGCCCTACAACAGCAGCTACGCTTTTCTGAATGCTACATCTCAACATGATGAAGAAAGCTACAGATGAAGCCATTGATACTGACTCCGAATAAAAGGTAGAACTTAATCTTTTTACCGCCTTCACGAACTTTTTCGTCGTCGAAGCCACGATGAAATATACTATCCTGGCTTCTTTGTTCTTACTGGCGCAACAGTTCTATGAAGCCGCAGCCTCATTCCCTGAGAATTGAACGAGCTCGTGTTGATGTTTCTGACCTACCTTCGATCTGTTGAATGCTGTATTCGTCTGTGAAAAGACATAAAACATTTTTTCCTTTTAATAGCATATTCAAAGGTATTGTTTTTGACATTTGTCAATTAACTATTGCCATATGGTAAAGAGAACTTCTTTTTAATTTTTTGCGAAATCTTGAGAAAAAAAACGGGAAAACAAAACAGGTGTTTTTTTTCGATTGGTCGAAATTCTTGAAAATCTTACATCTCTAGTTGGGCCAGTCATGGAACATACACGGCAGAAAAAGCGTAACTGCCGCAAATCTGGCCGAGCTACGCGAGAAACTAATGCACATCGACATTGTACCGTGTCAGGTTTAATTTGGTCGTTCGGCAAGTTACGGAAACACGGCAGGAAAATATGGTACGGCACTACCCTTATATCTCGCTCGTCGTGATTTTGCCGTTCTTAGTTTCAGCAAAGATGCACCAACCACAAAAATATTGGTTTTTATCGGGTTTTTTTTTCACTACTAAATAGCTTTCCCGCCTCGTTGTTGCCTCTCAGCCTACGCATTGTTAACGTTGATCGGGCTCCGCACTTACGGTGGAACTTGGAGCGCCTAGAGCACAACGAGCGAGAAATGAGGAGTGGTATCGTATTTCCGTACCGTATTTCCGTAACTGGCTTAAAGCCTCTAACCACACAGCCTAACAGAGATAGCGCATTATTGTGGTGTAGTACGTTTGACCAATTCGTGGGTCCCATGAGCAGGGTTGCGAACCGGGTGCAGACCACTTAACTTTCCTGCCTTTATTGTGTCCTCCTCTCCCTTTTAATCTCATTCCTTTAGAAGAAAGTGAAGCAATATCTGCTAGTGATTCCGCTGAGCAAAAAAAAAAAGCGGTGAAGTGCGAGCGGCAACTGTCTCTCACTCGCAAGGCGTGTAGAGTAGAGATAGCTTGTGCTTGCAGACATACCGGTGGCTTTGGAAACATTATACATCGGTAATCAAAGTCGTAGTGTGCTCAGAGTGAAATAAGCGACCTACTTGGTGTAAAAATGCTTGAAAATAATTGGGTGTAGTAGGCCCCGTGTAGGCTCGCATGAACGTTCTGGAAATTCTGAAAAGAAAATCACGACTTACTGTGTAGTCCATTGTTAAAGGAAACACACGAATTCACACCATCAATATTACTGGCCCTCTAAAAGCTAATGGATTAAGAAACAATCTTCATGCAAGTGAATAGTGGGTCAAAAGACGTCGGAACTTTTAACCACAAGTAGCCTTATGCATATCTAAAACGCTATAATTCTGTAAGGTTACGAAGTCTAAACATGCTGCTCACGAAGGTGTTCCCTTTAACAGTGCACAAGTCTGTACACAACCATGCACCGACTGAGATTAAAAGCACAATAATATACCACTATTCATTGCTTTTTTTAAGCTAGATACTTACTGAACTCAATATGAAAACAAGGAGCATTTAGGCTTCTTTTTTTTTGGGGGGGGGGGATCGCGAAATTGGGGAAAAGCTGCGTTCATCCGACCGGCAGCCAATTGAATTTACAAACCGGAGAGCGAAGGCTTCTACGTAATCTTGGAAGGAGAATCTCCAATTTTGTCTGGGCTGCGGTGTTGTAACATTTGACACACCTTTTCAAGGGAGCCTTAAATTGAAGAGGCTAGAGGACTCACTGACGTTTTCACTGTAATCACGTTATGGAAACCGTAATAAATAAGTATGGGATTATTCACGACGACAAATTACACAAGAGAATAGTGTTGATACTGCTGAGGAAGACAAAATCAGCAGTGCTACAGATGCTGTATTATACAAGCATTTCTGTTATTAGCGAGAGGAAGACGAAGTGATTCTCTTGTGGAACACATCTTTCGGTCTGTGCTGTATTTTCTGCGTTCCACAGCGCAACAGTGGGGTCTCCAGCACCCTACATCGCGGTCATGGATGTACAATCCCCGGAGATCCCGCCCGGTACCAGTTCATCCACGGGCATTGCTTCAAGAAAGCGTGGTAATACATCTAGTGAGAGCAAGGACACCGAGCCGTACTCTGCATCAGACTACGAGTCCTCGGAAGACGGCTTCGAACCTGTGCTCTACCGCAAGTTCAAACGAAGAATCATGAACGCATCATCGGCATCAAGTACAGCCACTGTGAGGACAGCGCCTCAGCGATGGCCTCACTCCATTCTGTTTGTGCCGCAGACTACTACTGCCAATCTACGCTTCCTCAACAGGCAAGCACTGTCCTTGTACCTTGAAAACATTGTGCCTAGCGAGATTAAGGACATCAGGATAAACACGAGGAAGAATATTGTGGCAATCGACGTGAGGAACCCGAGTGCACTGAACACGCTACAGCATGTGTCGGAGCTGAGTAACATCAAAGTCCGATCCATCATACCAGCGAATGGTGACACCGTAACAGGTGTTATCTATGACATAGACACTGAAATCACCAATGAAGATCTTCCTGTACTGATAAAACCAGTGAGCGAAAACAATGTCATTGTGCATGCTGGTCGCCTAGACAACTCTCGTTGTGTGCGAATAACATTCAAGGGTGACTGTCTTCCCTCTTACGTGAAGGTTGGCCATTTCCGTCACCAGGTTCGCCCATTTATTCCAAAGCCTATGCCGTGTTTCAAGTGCCAGAAGATTGGCCACGTGCAGGGCGTTTGCGGAAATTCCGCAGTGTGCCCCTGATGCGCTGAACACCACTCAGAAGACGACTGTAATGCAACTACGTTGAAATGCCCCAACTGCCAAGGCGCTCACAGTGCTTCCTCCAAGGACTGTCCTCAGATTAAGAAAGAGATTTATATTCTGAGGCAAATGGTGCGAGACAACTCGACTCACAGAGAATCTGCGCGAAAAGTAAGGCGAAGGCGCCGCCATCGTCGAAGGTCTTCACGAAGGACAGTGCAAAATCTGACGACAAAGTCAGAAACTCAGGTGAAATCGACAGGCGCGGCTCCTAGCACGGCAAACATCTGCGCTGAAAGAGAAGATGCCGGAAGATCTCTCTCTCCAAAGGAATGGCCACTCCTTCAGCCTAGACGATCTGTTGAGCCTCAACAGAAGCCGCCTACACGACCTGTTGAGCCTCAACAGAAGCCACCTCAAGAACAAGCTCAAAATTCTTCAACAGCCGGGAAGCCAGATCATCGCGTGATGGTGATGCTAAGATCATTAGTGGACACCATTCGCATGTTGTTAAACGACATGAATACACCGTCAGCCAAAAGTGCCCTTCAAGTACTGGACGCGCTTAGTTCAGTGCTAGCAGCCCTAGAGTAGGCCATGGCTAACCCACCACTGTTTTTCAGGGAGGAGGTTCGTAAAGCAGCAATACTGCAGTGGAACGCCAGGGGACTGAGATCGCGCATTGGTGACTTTCGTCACTTTGTGTACGTCAATATGTTTCCCGTAATCGTCATCTGTGAGCCGAACTTATCGAGTGCAATACGAATCTCGGGATACGAACCTTTTATGTCGTCTACTGTTACTGAAAGCAGCAAGGTTCTGGTGTACATTCGCCGAGACCTCACTTACATCTTTCAACCTGTACCACCTCATGACGGAAACCAATACGTATGCTTAAGAGTGAAAAAGAGGAGGCTCAACATCACGGTGGTTGGCGCATACCTATCACCATCAAGCCGTTTCGATCAAAAAAAGACTACGAGACATCATAGCGTTAACTCCTGACCAGTGTGTTATCATCGGAGATTTTAACGCTCATCATAGATTATGGGGAAGTCAGAATACCAACATGAAGGGCAGAAGCTTGGTGTCTTTTGCCTCCGACAACCAACTTTGGTTACTGAACGACGGCAGTCCTACATTTTTACGTGGCTCCACATACAGTAGCTGTCTTGACTTGGCTTTTGTTTCGCGAAGCCTAGTGAAACATACTGAATGGTTCACGGATATAGAAACGCGCGGGAGTGATCACATTCCAACATACGTCAAGATCAGAGGATTGTCACCTCCTAAAGTGCGCGACATGGTTAAAAGAGTGGACTGGAAAAAATTTCAGTCTCGTATGGAAGACCAATGCCAAAAACACATATCCGATTTACAAGAGGCCATCCAGAGCACTGTAAAAGAGACTGTGTGTACGATCCTATGCCCTGCAAGATTCATGGACATCGACATAGAGCTGGAGCGGCTTCGAGCCTTGCGACGACGAGCTGAAAGAAGGTACCGGCGCACAAAGGACATGGAAGATTTACGGACTGCTAGACGTATGCAGAAGAAGATCAAACGTCGGTTGGACAAGCTAGCATTCCAACGCTGGATTACTTTCTGCGAGTCACTCGACCCTCGTAAGCCTTTATCGCACATATGGACGACGGTTAGAGGTTTGCGGTCATCGCCCATTCAGAAGTCACCATTCAAGGCCTTAGCCCTTCACCAAAATTGACCAGATGTGGACGTTGCTGAAGAGTTATGTGCCGGATTATCAGGGCAAACTACAGCCATCAGCAGCTCACCACTTTCAAGCAGTTGTCTGCCACCACGTGATTCCTCTATGGACTTCCCGTTCACCATTCAGGAGCTCAAAGCAGCACTCGCTTCATGCAAACGTACCTCTGCACCAGGACCTGACGGAATCTCCTACAGAGCCCTGTGTCATCTGGGTGAGCGCGCGAGAATAGCTCTACTTCAGCTATATAATGATTGTTGGCTAGAGGGCACTGTCCCCTTAAGTTGGAAAACTAGTCGTCTAGTACCATTACTGAAACCTGGCAAATCACCATTGGTACTCTCCTCCTATCGCCCGATCGCATTGGCCTATTGCGTGGGTAAAGTGATGGAGAGAATGAGTCTCGGCCGACTCGAGTGGTACTTGGAGTATCATCAGATCTACCCAAATGCCATGGCTGGCTTTCGACGTGGTCGATCATCGATCGATAGCGTCATCGACCTAGTCACGTACGTTGATTACGAGAAAGGCCATAAGCGTCTTTGCGCCTCTCTGTTCCTTGACGTCAAAGGAGCCTATGATAACGTGACACATGAATCCGTCCTTGCCGCACTAGAAGAGATTGGAGTGGGTGGCCGAATGTTTAAGTGGATACGCAGTTATCTCCAAATGCGATCCTATTTTGTGAGTACAGAGACTGGGAACACGTCTACACACTTCAGTTGTCGTGGCGTCCCTCAGGGTGGTGTACTGAGCCCCGTGCTATTCAATATAACACTAAAACTCTCCATACGCACCTACCAAACAATATTTATCTATCAACATACGCTGATGACATCTGCATATGGACATCTGCGGTAACTCGCCTGCAGTTACGAGCGAGAATACAGAGAGCTGCTACTTCAACTGCTTTGTATCTACGCAATCGAGGCCTGGAAATTTCCTCCGGAAAGTGTGCTCTTCTGGCATTTACGCGCAAACCCATGTCGAATTACAGAGTGTCAATTAACGGTCAAAATATACCATATCGTCGATCTCACAAATTTCTGGGTGTCATAGTCGACAGAGACTTATCATGGAGCCCTCATGTGTCGTGTTTGAAAAAGCGATTGACAGGCATATGCCATCTTTTCAAGTTTCTCGCTGGAAAGACTTGGGGAATGCAGCCTAATGCTATGTTACGACTGTACAGGGTGCTTTTCCTTGGCTTTTTACGATACAGTCTGCCTGCATTATCAAACGCCAGCAAAACAAGTCGACGCATGATACAAAGCGTTCAGGCACAGGCGCTTCGAATATGTGTAGGTCTGCCTCAGGGTGCCTCAACAATGGCGACTATAGCTATAGCCAAAGACCACCTCGTGCAGACCCATATTGAAATTGAAGCTTTGAGGATACACATAAGGCATGTGTGCCGGAATCCCCATCACCACCTAGCCTCTCTACTAGTGGATAGACCTCATACTTCCTTTTGTCGAACAATAACTACACATGGTGACTCCCTACCAACTGGTTTTACGCCCGCGGCGAGACCTTCAATTCCTCCATGGTGCCTCAAACAGCCAGTCATCTACCTGACAATACCAGGCATTCAGAAAAAAGGTGATTTCTCAATACCAGTCCTCAAGCAGCTCGCATTACTTCTGCTTTACGAGAAGTACCAAGACTGCACCCACGTCTACACCGACGGCTCCGTCCTGCCAAACAGCTCAACTGCGGCGGTCGTTATTTCAACGCACGCCACAACCATCAAATTCAGGACAGCTCATGCAACCACAACAACGGCAGCAGAGCTTGCAGCGCTTCGCGCTGCGCTGCGTTTCATTAACGACCAAAGCACGCAACGGTGGACGATTTTTTGCGACTGCAAGGCGGCACTGCAGTCACTTCTGTCAAATCTACGCCGTGGTCCACATGAGCAGTTGGTATTCGAAATAGCAGAAATGCTACACCACATAACAGAAAAAGGGTACCACGTTATATTTCAGTGGTTGCCAAGCCACTGTGGAATTATCGGTAACGAACGAGCTGATCAAGCAGCCCGTTCAGCCCATACAGAAGACAACGACCAGTCAATACCTCTCTCAAGAACGGACGCTGCTAGGAGGCTCCGAATGCTTGCTCGCCAACGCTTCATGACCCTTTGGAATGAGCCTCTCTTTACGCATGCAAGATTACGATCCCTTGATCCAACGTTAAGCATGCAGCTTCCAACAAAAATTCGACGAGGCGACGCTACTGCTCTGTGCAGACTACTGTTGGGAGTCGCGTTTACCCGTGCGTACGCGTTCCGCATAGGTATGGCCGACACCGCCGACTGTGCACACTGCGGAGATGAAGAAACAATTCGACATATCCTGTGTGACTGCCCGAAATACAATCTGGAAAGACAACACCTTTCTAATAAACTAAATAGGTTAGATGACCAGCCGCTGTCAGAAGAAAGGATCCTGCGCCATCTTCATGACTCATCGTCACAGAAGAAAGCCGTGCAAGCGCTACTGGGCTTCTTACGAACTACTGGCCTGTCGGAACGCCTCTGAGTGGACTGATTTTGTGTGTGCGTGTGTGTCAGTGTTTTTTTTCTTATTTATTTTTTAACTCTCCCTTTCTCTTTCAACCCCCTATTCCCTAACCCCAGTGTAGGGTAGCATACCGGATACTAGCATCTGGTTAACCTCCCTGCCTTCCTCTTTTCTCGTTTCTCTCTCTCTCTGTTATTAGCAGCTGCATGCTACAAGTGTTCCATGTAACAAAAAAATTGGCAGCGTATCCATGGAGTGAATGATGAAGAGTGGGGCAAAGCATTCATCCGTCCATTTGTTCTTGCTTCCGTCCGTCCATGCGTCCGTCTGTGTGACCATCCATGCGTCCATCCACCCGTCCGTGCGTGCGTCTGTTCGTGTGTCTGTCCCTGCGTCCGTCCATGCGTCCATCCACGCGTCTGTCTGTGTGCCCGTTCATCCATATATTCAACGCTCCAAGTACCACCACCTCGCATCTTTTCATCATATATTCCCCATATAGAATCAATCAATCAATCAATCAATCAGTTTATTATCATGTCATAAAAGGATGTTACAGGGAGTAAAATATACAGACGAGGGTCCCAAAGTACACGACTGCAACAGGACCCTCGGTGATGATTACGAATAATAAAAGCACAATCAGCTGCTAGAATCGTAGAAACAAAAATATGCAAAGCAGAATGAAAACAAAAAGGCATGGAATAAAAAAAACAAATATTACAGCATAAAACAACACAAAGAAGATAGATCAACTATTTAACAGGTACTCTTTTAATGAGTTTTTAAATGAAATTAAAGAAACTTTACATTTTAGCGAAGTGGGTGAATTATCCCGTATGGTGATGGTACAGAAGAGAGAAGATGATTTACCACAGTTAGTACGAACCTTAGGAAGTAAAAAGTTATTATTAGCCGCAAACCTGGTTGTGTTAGTATTAACTAACATCTTAGGATCAATGAAATTACCAGAAAGTTGATTTCTTACTTGTTTATGCAGAAACATAATTAGATTAAACCTGAATAGAAAGCTAGCAGTTAAGATTTTATTGCATTGAAGAAGGGGAGCGGTGCTTCTGTCACGAGAACAGTTAAAAATAGCGCGGATAGCTCGATTTTGCAGATGTACGGATGAAAGATGACACTGGTAAGTGTTCTCCCATGATGCGATGCCATAGGTGATATGAGAATGAATGAATGCGAAGTAAAGTGAAAGGAGTGCTTTATGAGAAAAATATCAGCGAGCTTTGAGTGATGCGCGAATGCCGAATGCTGCCGTTTTTCTAATGTGAGCAATATGTAGAACGAAGTTAAGGTTAGCGTCGAGGTGAACGCCAAGAAAAAATACACTGTCGCTGATATTAATCAAATGAGAGCAACTGTGAGCTGTGGTGAGGAAGTTAACTTGCGTTGAGCTGATCTAAAAACCATAAACTTAGATTTATTTGGATTAATAATTAAGAAATTTTCCTGCCACCATTTTGACACGCTACAAAGTACAGCATTCAATTTATTAGTGACGTTGTCAATACGTCTATCAGCAATGAAAATGGTAGTATCATAAGCATATAAAACGCAGTGAGCCGTGTGTAAATGTCAGGAAGGTCATTAATGTAAAGTAAAAAAGTTACGGATTCAGCAATGACCCTTGTGGAACCCCTT
Organism: Rhipicephalus annulatus; assembly: GCA_013436015.1. Classification (NCBI taxonomy): domain Eukaryota; kingdom Metazoa; phylum Arthropoda; class Arachnida; order Ixodida; family Ixodidae; genus Rhipicephalus; species Rhipicephalus annulatus. The sequence continues at coordinate 39,310 of WOVY01006155.1, read as the reverse complement.
GATTTATTGTTTTAGTAGAAGAAAATGAGCCTGATATGTAAACAGTATGCTTTCTGGTAAGGAGGTAACTGTTTAAAATTTTGAGGGATGGACCTGTAATACCGTATGATTACAACGCGCAAAAAATAACACCGCTATACGTATCGTACAGGAAACAATATAGCTGGTGGTTCGTAGAAGTGTTCTACATAACCGTGTTCATATTTTGTGTTTTCAGCCCATAACTAAAAAAACAAGTCATCAAAAATTATTCATTATTTTTATTGAGAGAAATAAAAAATAGCTTGAGTACCTACGGGCTAGTGCGAGAAGTACGCGTTTGGTTCAATTCGCCACTAAAGTTTTTTTCATTTTCAAATTCTTCGCTCAAGTTATGTGGGACACCCTGTATGCTATATATTCTTAATGATGCAGTGACTGATGCGCTGAAAAAATTCTTTCTCAAACCGAAGCCGTGTTTTGATCTCAAGAAACCGGGATAATGATGATGAATATGATGATGATGATGGTGGTGGTGGTGGTGGTAATGGTGGCGGTGGTGCTTTTTTTTGTCACTGCCGATGCTCCATTTTGTTGCCCAATGAAGTGACCGAATGAAGAAAAAATTCTGAGAACACGTTAACTAGTATTGGAAATCAAAGTGCTCTTTAAGAACCTAAACTAGACAAAAAGAATATCATGATTTTAAAACATTGAATCATTACTGCTGGTGAAATCAATGAAAACTCTTCGTCTTCTCAAAATTTTCTGGCTATATTGTTTAAAATAGAATACATATTATTTTTCTGTTTGCTCCACTTGGTGCAGCGCGCAGCCACCGCTGCCTATGTGTGGGGACAAGACCTACTTCAAGTGGTCATTTTTGCAGTACCAACTCAGAATGGCATTGCGTTTTTATTAGTGTGACCTAAACAATAAATGTGAATGTAGATCCGAAAGGAAGTTGAGTAGCAGAGGATTGTAAGCAAACATAGGTGTAGAAAAACGACAGTCTATTTAATGAATAAAAATAGCTCTACATGCTCACTAAAACTGATATAACTAATAAATATTCAGTGACCCTACTGACCTTAACAAAAGCAGAGAGGTCTGTAATACGTTATTTTGCCAACCAGGCAGATGTACTGTGCTCTGTATGAACATGTACACACACATAACGCACTCGCATATTCCCACACACTCTCACTCACTCACTCTCTCTCACACACACACACATCTATGTAGACGCACGCACACGCTTTGAAGTGCATCCTTGTGAAATCTTTCAATGGTTTACAGCACGGCCCATTCGGATAGTGTAGCAGTTGTTGCCCGATATTTTCATTCCTTGGAAATTCCCGCGCCTTGTAATGTGTAAATTAAATTTTACCAAAATCTTCAGTTGAGTTTCTGACATCGTCAATGACATCGTCAATTCTGACATCGTCAGTGCATAACGATAGCTATATTTTCTCGTCAGGTGATGTTTCTCGCGAATTTTTCTGAACAGTTACGAGGATACACAACGGCCACCGTTGTGATTTATCGCCATGAGCACTCACCACGTTTTAGGGGTGAAGCTCTTTAGAGTGTGGGTCCGTCCATCCTCCGATGGTGTATGTAGTCACCAGTGACACCTACTCGAAAGAGCGGGTCCTTAGAATGTCCGCTGCATGGCGGCACTTCTATATGATGAATATATGATGAAAAAAAAATGTGAGATGGCTGTACTTTGAGTGTTCACTAGATAGACGGACGGACGGATGGATGGATGGACAGACGGACAGACATACGGACAGACAGACGGACAGAAGGATGGATGGACGAATGAATGGACGTTCAGAGTGAGAGGAGGACGGTCAGAGAGACAGACATACCGACAGACAGAAGGACGGTCAGAGAGACACACGGACAGAAGGACAGAGGGGTGGCCAGACAGACAGACAGACAGACAGACAGACAGACAGACAGACAGACAGACAGACAGACAGACAGACAGACAGACAGACAGGCAGGCAGGCAGACAGACAGACAGACAGACAGACAGACAGACAGAGAGAGAGACAGACAGACAGACCAAAGGACTACCGCGTGAACAGACGCATGGACGGACGGTCAGAGAGACGGAAGAACGGACGTACGGATGGACACACGGAGTACAAAGGCACCTATGGCAACACGAATAGACGGACACGCGGACGGACGCACGGACGGGCGGAAGCAACAACGTATGGGTGGACGAAAGCATGGACGGACTGACGAACGCTTCGCCCCACGAGTCATCATTCACTCCGTGGATATGCTGTGATATTCTTTCTTCCTCTTAGCAATGGTACCATACGCGCTCAACACGAGTGGCTCTTAACGAGGAGGGAACAAATATAGCGCTCCAGAGACGAGCTGGGTTATTTAGCTGTTACAGACAGACCAGCTATGGCATGAAACCAAATGCTCCGACCCGCAGCAAAAGTGGGTATGCTTGGCCCCGCTGCTTTGCAACTCGAGATGACCTCTCGGGTGGGCTCACTCCCAGTGAGAGAGGAAGGACGAGGTCGATGAAGGGGAAGCTGGGGTCAACGCGGTGCGCCATTCATCTTACAACCGTTGCCCTGCTTCTCATCCGGGTGCGCGCATGGATCAACGTTTTGTTTTTTTACATTTCCTTTGTTCTTTCTCCCTTCATGTTTGTTCTTTGGCAACGACAGTCGCGACCGTCTTCTCTGTTTGCTCAATTTTCTCATAAAACTTTGACAAAAAAAGCGTCGATTCCTTTCATCGAAATGTCTCTGCGCATCTATGTTTCACTTCTTCTTGCCATTACAATGTTTTCAAAAGCCGCGCGCGTTGAATGTACCCTGCGCGAAAGGCGGAGGTTCGTTGTTGACAACAATGGTTGCGCAGAGTGTGCGGCTAGATGGCCTGCAGACTCGGTGATAAGAACGCGAGAGGGCCCCGTCTTGCTTATACGACGCCGAAGACGAGGGGCTGTGGGTTCGCCGGGGCTAACGAGCAGGGATGCGTCGGCACGAAAGTGTCGCCAGCATTGAAAGAGCCCCAATGCAGACTGATTTAGCAACGAACGGGCGTTTCATCGCGAAAACGAGCCCTTTTCATTTCATTGCTCACCGGTGTTAGAGCTCGGAGTGCTTGCATTGTGCTGACTTAGAGTGAGAGCAAAACACGATTGGATTTAACCAAATTTCACCCGTCATGTATTTTATTACTTCTTTTGTGTACCACTGTTTCCATAAGTTTTTTTTCTAAATTGACTTCTGCAGAATGTCCTGATAAAGTCCTTCACTATGGGGCATCCTTCTCCATACACGAATTTCGTAATTGATTAGATGACCAAATGAACACGTTTCTGACTCTGAATCGTATACTGACCGTCATCATCTCTACATATCATCAACACTTAGACGGTCAGCATCATAAGTATAGGGATCATGAGAAGCGATAAAAAGCAGGGCATTCCCACTGATTCTGTAGGCTGCACCTAATATCGGTTCCCAGCCTGCTTTAAAAACGCGCTAACCTCACAGGCAACCGTGGTTCGACCAAATACAGTCACAAATTCAATACAAAATTCAAAGTTGTATCAGAAGCACTGGCCTCAGAACATGTTTACATCAAAAATAAGGAAAGAAAAGCAGGTTCTCAAACGCACTCTCCTCAAAACACAAGTTGCACCTACGCCACCCCCAAGAGAGGGAAAATGGGGGAAGCCGACAAACGTACAAACTAACAAATCAACTAAGAACTACAGCGCGCGTTTTTACGTAGAAAAACGCTCGCTGCACTAGCAAAGCACTTCTCACAGAGTAAATGCGGCCCCCAAACAGCCACAGGGGTGCGCGCTAATTAAATTACGAAAGGAAAACAGAAAAAAGCGTTAAACATGGCTAAGACAATGCGGATAGATAGGCAACGTATATTTCACCGTCAACGTCTTGCTTCTACGACACGTACGAAAAAGAAAATTGGCCCGCTGCATTTTTGAGTGTGACAGCGTTTAAAAGCCTATTCGCATAAATTCAGGTGCTGGTGTCGGAATTGTCGTCGTAGGCTGAGAGTTAAAAATTATGATATATTTCCTGACGGAAAAGTTGAGAAGTACGAAAAAAAAATAAATAATAAAAATACCTTTTTGCATGCGCTCGTTAGCACAGCTTTTATATACTCAATATTATAGAGAAGAGAGAGAGAGAGATAGGTTTTTTACAGAAAGGCAGGGAGGTTGGCCTGAGCGATAGCTTGCTCCAGCCTGCTACTCTACACTGGGAAGGGGAAAGGGGAGAAGAAAGAGTAATGGATGACGATGGTGAGATAGAGAGGTGAGTATGTAGTATTCTTTCTAGCTCAGACAATTTTTATAGTCGCGCATATAGCCCAGTTCTTTCCAAAAAGGTTATAACCGCTCTCATGACCACAATTGCAACTGTTGGGGCCTGGCCAAGGGCCCAACACGGTCTCATCAGTTAATGACCTACTGCCATATCGTTCAGTCGAAGAAATCAATGTTCGTCGTTCACGTTTGTATGCTGGGCAGACACAAATATGTTCTCAAGTGTTTCTGGCACACCACAGTGTTCACAATTAGGACTGGTGTCACTGCGACCGATGATATGTGCGTAACGTCTGTTGTACGCCACACCAAGACGAATGCGGTAGATCATACTTGTGAGTTGCCGTTTCAATTTAGCGGGCATGCGGAACCTCATTTCCGGGTCCCATTTGTGAAGTCGCCGGTGTCGCCGTTCCGGTTTAGTCCAGTGCTGAAGTGTGTAGCTGGGCATCACGCAGCGAAGCAGGGCGTTTGTGTCAGCTCGTGAAAGCGTAATGCGTACTTCAGGGGCACTTCTTAAGGCATTTTTAGCTTCAGCATCTGCCTCTTCGTTTCCCATCACGCCGCAATGCGCGGGAATCCACTGGAAAGTGATTAGATGGCCATTTGTTGAAGCAACTTGAATAAGTTCTGCGAGTTCTATTGCCAAGCTGTAACACGGACCTTCTTCATGATGTAATTAATGGTTTGCAAAGCGGGTTTGGCCTCACAGAAAATCGTCCAGGCTTGAGGTCGCTCTTCGGAAAGAAACCTTATTGCGTCCCGGATAGCGACAAGCTCTGCGGCACTTGATGTGGTTTTATGGTCCACTTTGAATCGTCGAGCGATATCCATGTCTGGGACGACAAAGGCTGTCGCGGAGGTGTTTAGTGTGGTGAACCCGTCGGTGTACACGTGCAGAGAATCACTGTACGTTGTATAAATGGGACATAGGTTTAGTTGTCTGAGGCCAACAGAAGAAAGGAGAGACTTCTCCGTAATTCCAGGTATCGTAAAACAAACAGATGGTTTAGGCATGACCCATGGAGGCACTGCAGGGACATTTAGCAGGGAAAACCTTGATGGTATATTATTCTCATGCCGCGATATTACTCTTGAGAAACTGCACTCTGGGTGAGTGGCAGGTAGTACTCATAGGGAGTGCTGTCTGTGTCGGCTCAGCAATTGAAGGTGAACTCCAAGTGGCTCGCAGAGTATGTATACACTGATGGGATAAGCCCGAGCCTCTGCCGTTGTGCCATTTGTTGAAGTACAGTGCGGTAGACCCAAGCATCTTCGTCAGCATTGCGGTTGAACAGTCTGTAGCGTCTTAACACAACTAGGTCTCATATTAGAGAGCACCGGCATGCTGTATCGAATGTATCCCACAAATATAGCATTGTACAATTGAAGTAGCGATGTTTCTGACGGGCCCCAGCTCCTGCCACGTGGCGAAGAACGAGAGCAAAGCTCTTATATTTAGTTTAAGTACTGCGACATGTCTCGTCCATGATAGATCTCTTTGTACGACAACCCCAAGAAACGTGTGGTGCGTTACAGCAGGTATCACACTCCCATTAATAATATCCGGTATTGCGACATATGCTTGCGCGTGAACGCAAGCATTGCACATTTGTCGATTGAAAGAGTGAGCCCCGGAGGTCGTAGATATTTGTATGTCACTGCACGCTGTAGTCTAGCTCACAATTGCGGATGAGTAGTTTTGGATGCCCATATGCATATCTCGTCAACGTATGCAGTGATATTCACCGTGCTGGGAAGTTCTGCTGCTAGGACGAACATTGTGACATTGATTAGAATCGGGCTGAGAACTCATCCTTGGGGAACACCACGATGAACCATATATTCATCGGTGTCTCCGTTATTTGTCGTCATGTAAATGGTGCGGTCCCTAAGGTAGCTAAAAATCCAAGCATACAGTCGTTCACCGATGTCGAAATCTTCCAATGCGTCAAGGATCGCATAATGCAGCACATTATCGTAGGCACCCTTAATGTCTAGAAAGACTGCCGCCACTAGTCTGCGTGGACTTCTTTCCTCTTCAACGCTGGTGATCAAGTCGACCACACAGTCAATGGCAGATCGGCCTCTTTTGAAGCCGTTCATAAATGCAGGAAAAGAAATGTTGCTCTCTAGAAGTCACTCTAATCTTGACAGTGCCATTCTTTTCATTACTTTCCCGACGCAGCTGGTTAAGGCGATTGGTCTGTCGGATGAAAGTGCATAAGGACACTTCCCCGGCTTAAGCATTGCAATAATGAGACTGCATTTCCAATCGGCTGGGACTTCTCCTGACACCCATGAGGTGTTATAGGGAGATAACAGGATATGTCGTGCTTCTGTACCAAAATGGTGGAGTGCAGCATATGTGATTCCGTCAGGTCCAGGGGCCGATGAGCGTCGGGAAGCAGAAATCGCAGCGTCAAGTTCATCCATTGTAAAACACACATCAAGGCGCTCGTCAGACGATGGAGACGCAATGGTAGTAAGAAGCTCATTAGTGGCAAGACCATCAGTGGTGTCCATGATGAGGCTACAGTAGTCGCTGGCTATCTCAACTTATGTCCGCCCGTAATGCAGAGCAACAGCTTGAAATGGTTGACGTCGGAGAGTTGCTGCATACTTCGTACCATCCGCCAGATCTTAGATAGAGGTTGCCTAGGGTTCATAGATTCACAGAATTTTCTCCAACGCTGCCTGCCGATTTTGTCAAGATGCCTAAGAACATGTCGTTGAGCTCGACGACAGGCGGATAGGTCTGAAGGCGACTTAGTTTGTCTGTATCGGCGTTCTGCACGTCGACGGATTGCATTAAAGGCCTCGTATTCGGAGTCAACTGCTGATCTCTGCATCGGTAGCTTAACCTGTGTGGTTGTGTCACGCAATGAAAAAGCAATGATGTTCTCTACCTCGGATGGATCAGTCGTGTGCTCACAGTGGGACTTCACAGATGCCTTGAACAGTGTCCAGTCGTTTGACGGATGTAGCGTGTGTGTGTGCGGTGAAACCACCTGAACTGAACATAGGATGCAAGGTGGTCACTGCTGCGAGTGTCCAAATCTCTAACATGCGGAAGACACAAGGCTTCTGGAAACAAAACAGAGGTCGAGGCAGCTGTTATAAGACGTGCCATGAATAAATGCAAATGATCCGTCGTTGAGCACGCTTATTCCGTAGATGCATATAAAATTGGCCAAATTCCTTCCGCGATAATTCATTATAGTGCTACCCTTGAGAGGATGATGTGCATTAAAATCGCCAATCACAATGTGTGGCCTTTGTGCTGCTTGAAGAATGGTCCCCAGGTCGAAGCAGTCTATCTGTGCGCTTGGGTGTATGTATCTTCTATTACTGAGAATGTTCGTTTTTATGTGTTATAGTCAGGCTCACGTAATCATTGCTGGTATGCGACTTGACTTCATGTCTCAAGAACGTCAAATCACGGCGTATACAAACGAGAACTTTGCTCGTACGTTGATCACTGCGGGACCAAATCTGCATATATCCAGATATACGAAAAGTTGAAACCATATTCGGTTCACATCTATCAATAACGGGAAATTGATATTTGAAAACCCGTTGTCTGAAATCTGACAGACGGCCACACAGACCACGAGCATTAAATTCAATATTAAATTTTCATTCCGCTTTTGTCATTCTCATGCATTGCAAACTATGTATTGTCACGACGCAGACACAGCAGGAGTTCGATATAGAAGAGCTCACTTTAATTAAAAATGAAAGGCGCTCGTTTGCTTGCTTGCTTGCTTGCTTGTTCCTTTCTTTTGTGGCTCTCACCCACTAAGGGGGATTGGCCAAGAAGCCGGTGGTTAATGCAAGTAAATACCTATAGATTTTCTAGATTAGGGGAATATGATTACTGTGTTTTGACTGTGAAATTAATTGGCGCAATGTAAAAAAAGAAAGAAAAAAGGGGGAGAAATAATGGAATTTGTTGAATATCTGTAATGGAATCGTTATATAAAATTTTCCTGAAAGTTGAATCATTGCAGTGTATCAGCTAATAATAAGTAGTAGTAAAAGGCGCTCGTAAAGAGGACCGGGCAAGAGCTTCGTCTTCCTCTCTAGCTGTGCGAGCTCTCCTCTGCAGTTTGAATGCGGCATTTGCCTCCCTCCAGGAAAAGCATCGACCCGATGCTCGGCTACAGAATACGCGGTGTATGTAGTTGACGTATTACGCAACTGGCTCACTGCAATATGGCTTCATCCGCACAACGTGTACGATTTCAGATTTTTGAGCTCGCGAGGAACTGTCAGGGATGACCTCATAATTCACGTCACTTAGGCGCCGTATAAAATTGTAGGGACCAAAGTACTTCTTCAGTAACTTTTCACAAAGGCCGCGTCGGCGAATAGGGCTCCAGACCCACACTTTCTCGCCTGGTTGATAAGTGACGTATTGGTGTCGCAGGTTATAACGTTGTGCGTCGTAACTCTGCTGTCGGGTGATTCGCCACGCGTGCTAGCTGCCGTGCCTCTTCAGCGCGTTGGGTAAAGGCTTGAACATCCGTGTCTGTATCCTCGCAGTCGTGTAGCAGCATGGCATCAAGCATTGTCGTCACTTCACGGCCATAAAGAAAACTAAATGGCGTGTTCCGTGTAGTTTTCTGCTGCGCCGTAATATAGGCAAACGTCACGTATGGTAGAACGTCTTCCCAACTTTTATGATCCACGTCAATGTACATACTAAGCATATCAGCAATTGTCTTGTTGAGGCGTTCTGTTAATCCGTTGGTTTGTGGGTGGTAGGAGGTAGTTTTTCGACGCGCTGTTCCACTCAACTCAAGCACTGACTTGAGGAGCATGGCCGTGAAAGCGGTACCTCTGTCTGTTATTATAATTTTAGGAGCACCATGCCTCAAAACGATATATTCAATGAAAAATCGTGCCGCTTCTACTGCGGTTCCTTTTGATAAAGCCTTTGTTTCTGCGTAGCGAGTAAGATAGTCCGTAGCGACAATTACCCACTTATTTTCAGTATGCGAAGTCGGAAATGGTCCAAGGAGATCCATTCCGATTTGTGCAAAAGGCATGGTGGGCACTTGAACTGGTTGCAACAATCCGGCTGGTTTTAAAGGTGGCGATTTTCGTCGTTGACAATCGAGGCACGTGCGGACGTAATGCTTTACAGTGCCTGGAAGCTTCGGCCAGTAGTACTTTTGTTGGATTCTGGCCAATGTGCGCGTGTATCCGAGGTGGCCGGAGGTTGGCTCATCGTGGCAAGCGCTCAGGATCTCATCGCGAATGGATGTCGGGACGACAAGTAAGTGGGCATTTCCGCGGGGGGCAAAATTCTTCTTGTATAGGACACCACTGCGCAAACAGAATGATGGCAGGCTCCTTGCAAATATCTTGGGAACGCTTGTAGACTGGCCGTTAAGAAAATTAATAAGAGGGAGCAACTCACTGTCTTCTTTCTGCTTAGAAGAAATGGTGACCGTGTCGACCACTCCTAAAACTGCCATGGCATCATCTTCTGAGACATCATCTTGCCATCTTGAATCACCTGGATAAGCAATCAGCATCAGAGTGCTGTCGTCCCGACTTATAGACGACCGTCATATCGAATTCTTGTAGGCGTAAGCTCCAGCGCGCTAGCCGACCGGCTGGGTCCTTCAAGTTGGTCAGCCAGCAAAGAGAGTGGTGGTCGCTGACTACGTGGAAGGGACGGCCGTAGAGGTATGGGCGAAACTTCAGAAATGCCCATACTACAGCAAGACATTCCTTTTCCGTTGTGGAATAATGGGACTCGGCACGGGAAAGCGTCCTTCTTGCATATGCAATCACTCTCTCGGCTGAGTCTTGCCACTGGACGAGTACAGCGCCTAAACCTACGTTGCTGGCATCAGTGTGGATCATGGTTGGAGCGTCCTCGTCAAAGTGAGCAAGCACAGGGGGTGCCTGCAGGTGCTGACGTAGACCGTCAAATGCTGCTTGTTCCTCTTCGCCCCATAGAAATGGAACATCGTCTCTCGTTTTGCGTGTTAAGGGCGACGCTAGGTGCGAGAAATTGGCGATAAATCTGCGGTAGTAGGCGCAAAGGCCAAGAAACGCCTTACGGCCTTCTTTTCTGTTGGCACCGGAAATTTTCGGACGGCGTCAATCTTGTCGGGGTCCGGACGAACACCTTCATGGCTCACCACAAGTCCTAAGAATCTGAGTTCCTTGAAACCGAAATGACATTTCTCAGGTTTCAGCGATAAGCCAGCGGACCGTATTGCTCGAAATACTAATAGCAGCCGTCTTAGATGTTCCTCGAATGTTGGTGAGAAAACAATGACGTAGTCGAGGTATACCAGACACGTCTGCCTCTTAAGGCCTGATAGGACGGTATCCATCAGCCTCTGAAATGTTGCTCGGGCTGAGCACAATCCGAAGGGCAAGAATTTAAACTCGTAAAGCCCGTCAGGCGTAACAAAAGCAGTCTTTTCTCTGTCCCGCTCATCGACCTCGATTTGCCAATAACCACTTTTCAGGTCCATCGACGAGAAGAAGCGTGCATGCCTCAGCCTGTCAAGTGAATCGTCAATACGCGGTAGTGGGTACATGTCTTTCTTTGTCGCGCGGTTCAGCTTGCGGTAGTCCACACAGAAGCGTAAGCTGCCGTCTTTCTTCTTAACTAGCACCACCGGTGATGCCCAAGGGCTTTTTGACGGCTGAATGATGTCATCATTGAGCATTTTCTGGACTTGTTCTTGGATTGCTTCGCGTTCTTCGGTGCCACGCGGTATGGGTTTTGTCGAATTGGTCTTGCCGTCTCTTCCGTTATAATTCGGTGCTTTGCCAGTGGCGTTTGATTTACCCTCGAGGGCGACGAAAAACAATCTTCAAACTGGCCGAGAATATCTAGAGGACTCTGCCTCTGCGCTGGTGATAAACATGTGCTCACGTCGACAGGCAGTGGTGTTGAAGCGGCCGGCGTCTCTGCCTGTTGTATTGCGAAGCACTCGCAGAATTCTACAATTTCTTCGAAGTATGCAACTGTGGTACCCTCTGCAATGTGTCGACGCTCGTTGCTGAAGTTTGTAAACAGGACCTCTGCTTGCCCAGACACTACACTGACGAGACTTCTGGCAACAGCGATTCCTCGAGAGAGTAAAAGCGTCGATATTTGTTCCGCGACACCTTCTCCACTATGCTCCGTGTTACACGTGACAGAGACGAGGCGGCATGACAACGGTGGCATGGTCACGTCGTCAATCACGCGCATGGGCTTGCGCTGCAGCGCTGCGCTATGGTGCGCTGAGAAGGTCAGTACACCGTCCGGTATATTTATAATGGCACCGTACTCCCGCAGGAAATCCATACCCAAGATGGCCTGTTTACAACACTCAGAAAGAATAACGAAGGTTGCCACGAATGATGAATTCCCGATCTTGATTCGTGCGGTGCACTTTCTGGTAGGTGTCAGCAGCTGGCCTCCGGCTCCTCTAATTTGCGGCCCCGTCCATTCCATTTTTACCTTCTTGAGTTGGTCGGCCAGATTCGCACTCATTATTGAAAAGCCCGCACCAGTGTCGACCAGTGCGGTCCCGTCGTGACCGTCAATTGAAAGTGTATTGTCGGCGGTGACAATCTCGTCTTTCGTCGGTTCATTCGAAATGTGCGGCACTTCATGCGGCGGTAATGGGGGATTTTCAAATATTCGGCAATTCGCAACCTTCCCCCCTAAGGTCGCTGCTTTTAGTTTCCCCGGCGTGGACTGGGAGGACATTCATCTCGCCATGTCCGTGGTGCTACCTCTATTAGATCGGGGAAAATGACCTGGGGAGGGCGAGCGTGACCGGAACCTAGGAGAAACGTCTCGCGGGATCGTCGCGCTTGTTTCAACGTTGCGTCTTCCGTCGAAATAGCGCCAAGGGGTAGTGGACGGAAATCCTTGATACCCGGCAACGCGATGAGGACAATACCGCACGATGTGGCTGGCTTCCCCACAATGGAAGCACAGGGCCTGTAGTCAGGGGTACACCATATGTCGGTTTTGCGGAGTGGGGGTCGCATCGGCGTCGGAATTTCCCTGTAGTACCAAGGCACTGTCGGCGGCTGTTGCTGGTGGTACTGTTGAGGTGGCGGCACGTTAGATCTAGGCTGTCGACGGAGAATATCTGCATATGTTGGCCTAGCTATTTCAGTGTTCGGCTCGGGAAGTGAAAGCGCTTGCCTTATTTCTTGGCGAACAACTTCTGTGACCGACGCAATCGCGAAGTCATTCGGTGTGGCGGCGAGCTTCTTCACCTCTTCTTGCACAATTTCGCGTATCAGGTCACGCAAAGAACGCTCGTCAGGAGTCACAGTGGTCACGGCGGTTGCGCTGATTTGTCCGCTGTTGTTTGGACGGTCGTACTGGCGGTACCGTAGCCGTAGTGCGCGTTCTATGGCGGTCCCCTCCTTCGAAAATTCGTCGACGCTTGAAGGTGGGTTCCGTACGAGACCAGCAAACAGCTGCTCTTTAACACCACGCATGAGGTGGCTGATCTTTCTGTTCTCGGACATATCGGGATCGGCTCGATGAAAGAGACGAGCCATGTCCTCAACAAACATAGCAACATACTCGTTGGGCTTTTGAATCCGTGATTCAAGGAGTCGTTGTGCATGCTCCCGCCTTTCAATGTTTGCCAAGGTGTCCAGGAATTTCCGCCGGAACTCGTCCCACGTTGACCACACGCGATTCGTGAACCACGTGCGAGCCCCGCCTTGAAGAGGGAAATACACGTACCCCAACTTCTGTGCGGCGTTCCACCCGTTAACGTTGGCTGTGCGCTCGAACTCCTCAAGCCAGTCATCTGCGTCCTCATATGTGTTGCCATGGAAGTCCACAGGAGTTTTAGGGGTGAAAACAGTCACCTGTGTCGTGCTTGGGCTCGTCATAGTGGGGCAACTGCTCCCCGCCGCGGTCATGTTTCCCGTCCAAGGACCGAACTCTGGGCTCAGCCCTAACAGGCAGCGGCTGGCGCGGTGAACGGGTGTTTCGACGAGCGGAAGTCTTTGTGGACTAGATCCCGGGCTGTTGGAAGGTGTCCTGGACATGTACCCAGCACCTCCACCAGTGACACGATGCAGACACAGCAGGAGTTCGATATAGAAGAGCTCACTTTAATTAAAAATGAAAGGCGCTCATAAAGAGGACCAGGCAAGAGCTTCGTCCTCCTCTCTGGCTGTGCGAGCTCTCCTCTGCAGGTTGAATGCGGCAGTATATAACAAAATGCTGTCTTCCCTGCTGTTGCACAAGGCACAATTTAAATATCCGTCTTCACGAGTTTTAGCGTCTCAAAACAGAGTTAAAGATATGAATGAAGGCTTAGTAGATGCTATACAGATGCCTATTCCACCTAGAATCAGAGAAGGCATCATTAGTCGGGTGTGGCGGGGTTTTTTGTCAATTTGTGTTTTCCATGTGGCCGGTTATTGCATCTGAGACGTTATCTTTTTAAAAAACTAACGAAGCCGCTGAATAATCCTGCTGGCACAAAAGCACACTATCGAAACAGTGTTGATGAATGATGGCATTTAAAATTATTAGTTACACTTTGCCAGCACAAACAGAGAAGAAGATTCGTGTAACGGAGATTTGTGCAAGTCTCATTCATAGCTTATGTAAAATCTATTCATGTTGCAGCAAGAACAACATCGTAAAGGTCCTAACCAAATATGCCATCAAAGAAAAAGAATCATAATAACGTTTAAAAGCAGCTGTTCGCAGCCTTGAATTTGCACACTATAGGCGTTTCTTGGACCAAGCACACGAGCACAATAAACAGTGGTGACATGTTTGAGAAATTTAATAAAAAAACGTCCTATAGCTTCGCGCTCATTCCCACCTGTGACTAGTCTCCTCGCTAGCGCAACCGTTTGCGCATATGGCAACCCTGAATTGACTCAAGGCGACCGATGTTCACACCTATACGTGCGAAGTTTACTCGCAATTACAAACAATTTAAGCTTACTCGCATAACCACTGTCACGTGAATTAATTTGCCATGCTGTTTCTTTGCATGTGATTGCTTCAGAAGTCTGCGGTCAGAGTGCGCGGCTAGAAAAGTGAGCAGTGCATGACAAAGCAAAAAGAGATCGCTTTTCGAATAAAGCAGCTTATTGTAAACAGTCGCTTTGCTACCAACTTTGTCGCGTGGCCGGTGCTTTTCGCAGGGGTGAACACGCCTCGCTAAGCAACGTCAATCTTTCTTTAGTGGCATACTTAGTGCGTTGTGTGACATATTGCCACCTGGTGTTCTGAGCCGGCAAGCCATGGACACCTGAAAAAAGCCAAATTACCAAAGACTATATTAGTGATAGCCCTTCGATATCGTGATAATATTTAGAAAAGGCGGAAATAAATTGATTGGTTGGTTTATTGATTGATATGTAGGGTTCAACGTCTCAAGTCCACTATATGATTATGAGAGACGCCGTAGTGGAGGGCTCCACAAATGTCGACCACCTGGTGTTCTTTAACGTGCACCTAAATCCGAGCAAACGGGCTTACAGCATTTACGCCACCTTCGGAAATGCAGCCGCAGGCGGGAATAAGAAGCCAAAGGAATATAATGTTAAGGGCCACTTGTCATCTCGTGTTTTTGGGCTGCAATGAACATGCTATTGTAATATTGCTTCGCAGACTTGCCGGGATTGGTCACTGTTTTTTTCTTTCGGAGTGGGGGGAGGTGGGGGGGGGGCGTATTGTGTAGACGCCAGCGCCTTAATGAAATTACACTTAGTGATACAGCATGTTATGTCCTTTTGCTATAGTACCAGCATGAACGGAAGCTTGTTGCAAGCGCTGGGTAGCAGCTGTTCGTGGCGCCAGCGCTCGCATTCACGCACGGGGACGCTCTTTGCAAGTGTGACACAAACTGTACCAAAAAAACCCACTTTCGATGCTTTCACCCGAAAAGTCATCACCTGGTCATTGCAAAAAGAGGAAAGGTACAAAATACGGATGTAAAAATTAGGGCTACATTAAGCCTCTAAGCAGCTTATATTTTACGGCTTTGGCCGAGAAGCCCTACACCACGCCGCTATGCTGTAGTATTGTGAATGTGAGATCCGAATGTCTATGACACGAGTGCGCTACTGGACCAAGAATTTTTGTTCGTACCCAAGTGCAGGCCACTAAGCTGTTTCAACTTTCGAGGAATGACTATCTGCGTTTTTGCAGTAATTGTCTGGCGCTGTTGCAACGTTTATACGAAGGAGCAGAGCCTGATGATTTTGCCATTAGAGAGTGCAAGTGTCCGATGATCGTCACGGTAATCGATAATTGAAGGAACCTCAATAATGATGCCGAAACTTCGCGCAAAAAAAGTACTGTCGACATCGCACTCGTTGCACGACGTACACTGCCTGGGATCGCACTACACGTCTGCCTTGCTATATTACATGCATTACAATATTACGGGACTCGTCGCACTGGACGACGCCTGCACTGTTTTTTTTTCAGTACAGTTTCCAGGAATCACTTGGCTATATGGTAGACATGCTATGACCTCATTCTTCATGAAGCCTACATTTATTGCGTGCTTAACCCAGGCAGGGGCTTTCACTCAAGTATCTGCCTCCTGGTTTTGAAGTCATCTTTATTAGAATACCTAACGGGTACTTTATTTAAAGTTTGTCACTTACACGCTTATAGCTGAAGTGTAGTACATGTGTTACGTTAAAGCAGTAAAATTATGTTTATTACAGTGGTTTTGCGTGTAAAACAACACAATTTATTATTAGGTTTCACTTTATGCCTCTTATATACTTTTTGGGAACATTGCAGCTTACGAAACCAATGAAAGTTCACGTATGCTCCCATCACGGGAGCTCCAAGAAAGAAGAACTGAGTCCGTGGCGCCGCAAATGCAATGAACAGGAGGCGAAATAAACATAATAAAATTATTTATATGCAGCCACTTCCTGTACTAAATCGTTTGAGTGGTTTTTACTGCAAAAGAATAGTGTCGTAATTTGAATGGGGCTCTCACCAACAGCAGTATTTCCATTGCACAAGTTTTCAGTCATAATCAATGAATAAAAGGAAAAGTGCACTTTCTGCTCAGATAACGGCGTCACACTAGCACTGCTCTAGAATCCGGGATTTACGAAATAAGGACGCTCCGCCGTCACTGCACTACGCTTCTTGCGTAAGCTTGGAGGAAGGTACTATTCTTTCCACACAGCGTGCAATAGTAAGCAACCGGTCCCTGATTCGGCGGTTGAAGTGAGAAATATACTGATGTGTTCTTTCTAATTGATGCACTTCGTCCAGGTAGATACTGCGTCAAAGTTCAGACTTCTGATGAGTTCATTACTTATTACTTTCTTTTTTTGGCATTAAACTGGCTTTGAATCATAGGGGATGGTGTTAAATGTGGTAACTGATAGTTCTTCTTTCACAACATGTTCATGGCCGGAACGTCATGACATTAAATTTAGGGCACGATTTCTTTTCACATGTTATTATTCCTAGTGATGGTGTACTACTTAAGGCCTTGTTGGCTCTCACTTCAAAATAAAGGTTTTCGGAATAAGTCTGCTTCAATATGTATCAAACAGCAATCACTTTCACAAATTTTCAATTTATTTTTTTCTTTTGAAACCTGTAAAAAAACGCACACCTATGTCAGTTTCACATTACTGTTTTGTAAAATTTTGTTTGGGGTAAAATGTGACATGAGGCAAAACGTGACATATTCACTTTCCCGGCCTCTGTAGCTAATACAAACACTACTTTTCTTTTGTTTCTCTTTATTAGGTGATAAGTGCCTTTTGATGAGCAAAAATTCATGCTCGTCTTCCTATGGCCACTGCTGCGACTCTTCTTTTTCTGCTCTGCCTCATGCGTGCTTCAAATAATCGCTGCGTTCAACTGGCGCTTCAGTCATTTAACGTTTGTTGGTTCACATTCGTGCCAGCTACTTCCTCGTTGCCGAGTTTCAACTTGGTTCACGGCGGCCACTTCAAATTCGGCTCACTCAAACTGTTTCAAGTTCTGCGCATTCCAAAGACTTTCGATTCCGCGCACTCCACCACAACCATTAACTTACACTCATTATGCATTAGAATTCTTTGCTTAGGAAGATTTGGACTTACAAACGATTATCATATAGAGCTTGCTGGGAGGAAAACTGCATGAATAAACGATGAGTGCAGCTGCACCTCTAGCGGGAGCAATGAGTACTAGCATACACACTGGTGCGACAACCAGACACAGGACCCCAGCAAAAGGAGCAAGCTCCTCAAAACTGGCGGCATCACCAAGTCAAGCCATTCACAAACACGCCTTGGCCTTCAGCTTTCACGACGTTTCTGCAATATCCTCTTTTTTTAGAAATAAACCAGCGCTAAATTAACTGAATCTAGCAGTTTTGGATTCTTTGCCTCTCAAAGCCGAGCAGACGAAGTTAAAAGCCATAGAATGCCTAGCATTCCTGCATTATAACGGCAAAAAGAGGTTAAAAAGATACGTAAAAACATATCTGGCCTACAAGTATTGAATATTTCAATGAGGTGCAAGTGTTCAACAAAACACAACATTAGCACAAAGACTGGCGGAATTTGGTCTGCAAGGAGTTTCAGAGCAGCCCAGCACCGCGTTCAGTCTAGATTCAGTGCTTCAAGTTCAAGGACTGTGCTCCTTAAAACTGCGTAAGAGCCCAAAGGGTGAGCTTGAGGGCTTTCTAGAGGAAAAAGTGAAGGAATGAATTTCGTTCACACTGACTCTTTTGCTACACGCAAATTCTCGTTTTGCCCCGCAGTTTATGGCGAAATGGGAAATATGGAGCAATTTTTCTATATTTTTTGATGGTTTCAGTGGTGGCAAGAAGACAATATTTATTCATCACAGACTTTGTACCCAAAGAAAGTTTCTACTCTGATTTTTATTCGTAAGGAGTGAAATAAAAAGAAATATTCTCTTCTGTATATTTTTTTGCATTTTTCTCTACCCTACTCTTTATTACCACTGAATTTTTGTCACGGAAGGATGTTTTTGCAGTTTTTATGCAAAAAATATTGGTATATCCTTAATTTCTCTTTATTGGCATTCAGAAAAACCAGATATTATGCAAAAAAACTTTCAATTTACTTAAACTTGGAGATTTGCGCAAGAAAATACTCATGGTATTGAGTTCGACAGTTCTCTTCAGCGATCGGCGGCATGTGATGAAGGTTACAATTATTGCCAGTCAAAGAAGGGTCGACAACTCAGACTTTCCCGCATTTCTGTCAGTACCACATCAGCTTCAATGGACAGTGTCTCAAAGAAGGTTCATTCTGTTAGATTCAATTTACTTCTATGAATGCAACTTACGTGGCAGACCGGCGGACACATGGGTTTTCGGTTGAATCAGCATATACATGCTTACGCAATTAAGAAACCTGCGAAAACAAGGTGCACGTTTAGAAATCAGAAGTGATCAAAACTAAGGCAGAGTGCCACATTATAGCACTCTTCATAATCATGCAATGGTGCACTTTAGAATAGAGAGATATATATCGGAAAACGTTAGCGGAATTTTTCTCAGTGTTTCCTCAGTGTTCACTCTATTCCGTCTTTTATTCTACTAATACGTCTTTGCTTATTTCCAGTGTGGGTAGCACACCAAAAATGCGTATGTTTTATTCCGGCGTGTTTTTCCCACTTGCTGCGTATTGCTATTTTCAGATGAAGCGACGTGAGCATAAGAAATGATGTTCCTGGCATTCCATTGCAATTTTGAGGAACAGGTGGGTGAAAAAAGGAATATACCATGATGAACGCTAGTTTCGCTACCCAGTGTGTGCATAGGACGTGTATACAAAAAGGGCTTGCGGTAAAGACAAAAGTAAATGGTTTTGATTCATTTCAACAGCCGCTGCCAACGTCGCTTTAGGGTGCTACTGAGTTAAGCGTTCATTGTCATACAAAATCCCTGACGCATGACGGCAGCTTTTTACCACAACACTCGAGAACTTTTTGCAGGCTCGAGTTAACAAAAGAGGAGGTTGAGCTGCTCTTGGAGATGGAGATGCAAAGAATGGTGTAACAATGAAGCTGACATAAAGCAGTACGGGGATTTCAGCGTCATTGCTTTCATATTATTCACGACACACCGCGGTTGTCAGAGCATGTCATTACAGGTATGGTCCTGTAACGATTCAGGCAATCTTCCCTCCTATGTCGAGTGATATGGATGGTCCTATGAAGCGTAAACACGAGTTCTAACGAGTTCTAAAACTCACATCAAGGCGTCAGGCTGAGCTTGAGTGAGTTCGAGTGAGCAATATTTTTGTGTTGAGACTTCGAGTTTGGCTGAGTCCTTAAGTATAAGTAAAGTGACACTTACTCTGGGTGACCATGGTTGAGAAAAATATCAGTGAGTCCAGGTCCTTATCAGTGAGTCCAGGTTCCTATCAGTGAGTCCAGGTTCAAGTGAGTCCTTATAAGAAAATATATTAACGCGATAGCGTTAAGGAGCTCGTGTCGCAGAAATTTCATTGTCGGCGTCAGCGTCGTTGAATGTAAGTGCAAAATAATCTTATTTGCACGACCGAAACATCAAGTTCTTTTGGCGACCGACAAATTTGGGGGACCCGTAAGCTTCGCCTTTAAGAGTTAAACGTGACAGCGATATTTTGTTTGTAGTGCGTACTTCAAACACATAGTGTATGAAACCTTTTCGAACTTTCTATGCACCCACTGCCTGGACTTATGGGTGCAGTAGCGTGTGTGCCTTTTGTAGCGGTTGACTTGTTTCAAACTACGAGGCCATTGTGACAATGCCAACTTTTGACAACTGATGGCAGTGTACGCTTGTACGACGCATTCTTACGGCAATATTTTATGTTGTATTGTGAAGCATGTATACAGGACGCGTGCATTTGGTAGAGCATGAAGGTTACTTACACTGCCGTTCCAAGGAGAAGAAGCTTCTTTCACTGTATTCAAAAGTAGAGGTGTGGCTGTGTGGTAGTACAACCGCTTGGCATGCAACGACCTTGGTTCGAACACCACACACACCCAGAATTTATTTATTGTAATTCTATCTCTCTTCAATTTTCATTCATGCTAAGATGATTTTTTGCTCGCAACCAACGACGCCCACACAAGAATTTCTGCAATACGAGCGCTTTAACGCTATCCCGTTAAAATAAAAAAGATGCATACCAAGTCAATAATAAATAAATTCTGGGTCTGCGTGGCAATCGAACCCGGGACATTTTCATGGTGATCGGATGTTCTACCACACAGACACGCCTCGACTTGCGAATACAAAGAAAATAGCTTACTCTGCTCAACAGTACAGTTAAAGTAACATGCTTTACACATACGCGCGTCCTGTGTACATGCTTCACAATACACCACTCAATATTGCCGTAATTATGTGTGGTAGAACCATCCAATGCCATACGAGGTCCGAACAGGCTATTATCATAACGACTTCATAGTATAAAGCCAGTCACAAACTGCAAAAGGCACATATTCTACAGCTCTCTTAGGGCCACTTAGTGGGTCTATAGCAAGCTTGAAAAGATTTGATGCACTACATGTTTGAAGTACGCAATCAGAACCGAATATCGCTATCGCATTCAACTCTTAAAAGCGAAGCTCTAGGGTCCCCCACTTTTTACTTGAGTGAGTCTTAGTGAGCTCCGATTCTTTAGTTCACCTATGCTTGAAATATGCGAGGACAATAAGTAGCAACAGAAAGTCGAATCACAGAAGCAAACCACATCATGTTCGTACTTACACTAGCATAATGGTCTTCCTTTAACCAGGGCAAAATAACGAAATATATGAACTCTGACTACACGTTCCTGAACACAAGCTATTTATCTCAAAAAGTTGCCTAATGTGCATAATCTGTTGACGCTGTGAGTTTATTAAGTTCTTTACACAGCACGCGGCCCTGGGAAGACAGTCACACTACGGAACCCAAGCTACCAATAATTACAGCGTAAAGGATCACTGCTTGAAGCACCGCAACGAAGCTTTCTGAAAACACTTACGGTCACTGCGGTCAGCGTTCGCGGGAATGTTCCCGGCAGACTTGGTAGTAATAATAACCGCGCAAGTGGCGGCATTTCCGGTGCTGCGCCATTACACGAACTGCTTCGCGCAAGCGCTACGAATGTTGGTTTGTAACCCAGTGAGTCATAAAAAGTAGCCATAAAAGGACGAGGAATTTCGACAAAATTTCTCACGCAATCACCCAAACTAATTCAAACAAAATGTCTCCGTCATTAGAACAGTGACTTAAGCATTCGTCCACAGTTTGGCTCATGTGTACGGCTGTGAGAAAAGGCATCGGCCTGTATATGGAAAGATGCGTGTCGAGAAAGCTTCTCAAGTTCATAATATAGAGAGAAAAAGACACGACGGACTCAAAGAATGACGCGTCTCTCGTGTCGTTTTTTACGCTGCAGTGTGAATGTGATCCGGCACCAACTAGCCCCGCAACAAGTTCTTCTTGAGAAAGCTTCTGTTCGTATACGTTAGTAAACGCTTGAATTATTACCACCATCGACAGGGGCATAAATAAATGTGCCGTATTCGACTTGAATATACCTATTGTTTTGCGCGTTGAGATATCTGTTGTGCCGAAAATGGACTGACATCCGTAGCCGTGGTATGGAGATTGCACTGCTCTGCTGCTGACACGAAAGCCGCAGGTTCAACTCCGGCCTAGATGGGCCCATTTCCGTATAGGCTATATGCTTGAAGTTCGGGTACTTTGATGAAGGGGTGAGTTAATGAGCCCAAAGTGGCTGTTATATCAGGATCCCGTCACTACAGCACGCCTCGTATTCTTGCCGTGGTTTTCGAATGTAAGACCACCGACAACCTATGAAAACTGGCCGATAGAATTTATGTGTTGTGTTCTCTAATGTGTCCAAGGCATATCATAATGGTAACAGCGAAATTCGATGTCGAAAAATTCCCACTTTGAAAATCACCCAGCATAACATCGAGTTTCAAGCTAGACATTTTAATAATTACCCAATGATGGATTTGGTAGCGTAAAATATATTTAATGACACCCTCGCGGAAATGTCATAAATGGCACTAATATAAATCATATGTGGCCACATATAATTATATATGTCAGCACATGGGGCTTTCGTTTACCATTTATGGATGTATATCTGGCGGGATGGTTCATATGTGGGGTCAAATACACCCACATATATCGCGGGTGGTTTATATAAGGAGTGAAAGCAAGCCTTGAAAGGCACAGTATCTAACAATGAAGTAGATCATTATATTTGTAAGTGCTCCCTTATATGGAATGAACAACGTACATATATAGCACCATGCTCACTAACTTTTATGTGGTTTTTCATATATAACACTTGATACACAAAACTAACGTGCTTATTTTCTACATCAGGGAGAGCATTAAAACTTGATTCTGTTTTTTGCAGTGCAATCAAAAAAGGACAAAATTTTAATTCAGTTTTATGTACGTGATGGTTGCATTCGTTTATTTAATTTTTACAAGTTTTCTATGAAATTTAGGTTTGGAGAAATAAGTTCCAATCAATGCGACGCCATTATTGTATACGACCGCAGACATGTCATTTATTTTATAAATTGTCCTGAGGAGCAGATGACCCTCAAGAGGGCGGGTCGGCTGCGGGCCACATTCACGTTGAGATGGGAAGGGCATGCCTCTCCCCCAAATTGCGGGCCTTCAGAACAGCCCGGATTTTTACCTCCTGGTCTGAGCCAGTGATTAGGTGCAATCCTGTCAGCTCACAAAATGAATTCAAGCTCCCGAATCTCGCTAATATGATCAGGCAATCTTATATAGTTTTGTATAAAAAAGACATGCATGCAACATAATGCCACCTGGTGTTCGGTGCCAGTGAACAGTGAGCCAGTTCTGTGCCAGAGAACGAAGACGAAGAAGAGCAACACGTGCCAGTGGAGACGTCCTTCTTCGTGCCATTCATGGCCTATCCCTTTAGGTGGCTTGCACTACGGTAGTGAGCAACCAATCAACCAACCAACCTTCTTCATGTCTGAGATTTTGACAGTCGCGTCTCCTTGTACGTTTCTTCGAGCTGCTAGCACGTGAGAACTGGTGGAGGCGCGGGATACGCTATGCACCGAACCCCTCCCAGTACAAGAAGTCCAGCCCCATAACGGTGGTTACGCCTGTTCACTGTGCTAACCGAAGGTTCTGTGGACTGGACCCTGAGTTCGGACTTCTCCCAGAGAGGATGAAGACCCCAACTATCCCAGGCAGTGGCCTCCCAAGCGGCTCCAAACCAGCAGGTATGAAAGGCACAACGCCTATGCACTATACGCTGTTCAAACCACGAACGCCGAATTCCTTTCATGGTGCTGTCCATGAAGATGTTGAGGATTGGCTAGTCCACTATGACTTCGTTGCCGCTCATAACATGTGGAATGACACAGACAAGCTCCGACATGTCTACTTCAGTTTGAATGACGGGCCGCGTGTTTGGTACGAAAACCGGGTGGGTGTGTTCACGTCATGGGTGGACTTCAAACGCCAGCTTCTCAAAACGTACGCAAGCCCCGGTTGCCGAGAGCGAGCTGAGCGTGAACTCCAGTGCTGTATGCAAATGCCAAATGAAGGCGTAGCAATGTATGTTGAAGACATGACGCGTCTTTTTTCGATGTGCCGACCCTTACATGCCGGAAAAGAAGGTGCGATACCTGATGTGTGGAGTGAAGGAGCAGTTGTTCGGTAGTCCTGTACGCAGCCCACCCAAGACTATGTCAGAGTTTCTTGCTGAAGCCATTCTAATTGAAAGCACGCTTCGGCAACAAACCCAGGTCTGCGAGTGACAAGTGAGCCTCTGCTACGGACTACATGGGCAATCTTGGGGGCCACGTCGACTTCTTCCGAGAGCTCACACGCTTTGTAATATGTGAAGTGTTGCACAAATTATCAGTACCATCGGAGCCCACTGTCAGTTCTTTGTCCGGCATCGTCCGAGATGAAGTTCAGCATACACTACGAGAACCGTCCTGTCAGACGGAGCCGCAGTCCCTAAATGACTTTCCTCGCATGTCGTATGCGCAAACGCTGCTCCAGCCTGCACCACCTTTGGCTCCGCTTCCCATCGCGGCCCCTGCAATGCTTCCGGCAGACCAAACTTTGCGCCAACCTGCACAACATTTCACTCTGCTTCATACCACGGCCCCAGCCATGCTTCAGGCAGTCCAAGCAGGCCCGTACCTCAGCGACCACCGAATGATTCCGCGAAAATCAGACGTGTGGTGGGCCCCCGATCAACGTCTTTTATGCTAACACAGTGGTAAATTTGGGCACAGCTACCGAGAGTGCACTTATCGAGAGCTGGAACTTCGTGGTTTTCCGGCCAACTCTCCACCTCCTAGGTTCGGCCAGCGCCCTCCGGAAATTGCGGAATACGCTGCCCAGCAGCGCGTATCGATATCTCGGCACCACTCACGTTCTCCATTTCGCGGCGGTTCTCACTGATTGGATGGGATAAACTTTTATTTGCTCCTCCAAAACACAAATCACTGTGTTGCAGGCAGCTCCCACGTAAGAACTGAGATGCCAAGCTCGTCAGCCGCCTCGCGGGCTTGGTGGACAGCCCAGAGCTGTTCTGCCAAGGATGAGCTGCGGATTGCCGCCTCCCATCTGGCAGAGGTGATGTTCGATATATGGGCAAATTTGGTGCTCTGCCAGAGCATGCGTTCCAATAAAGTTATTTCCCCACAATGTGGACAAAGATTACTTGGGTATAGGTCAGGGTACGTGATGTGTAACATTTTCAAAGTAGGGTACATGTGCGTTTGCAAAAGCCTCAATGTAAGTGCTTGGGGCCGAGTTAGATTTTTGTGAGGTGGAGGGAAAATCCCTCTAGACAGGTAGAAATGTTTAGTGAGCTCGTTATATGTTGTAAGAATTTCCCGGTTATCCCCTTCACCGGTATAACGCATCCCCAGGGAGGCGCGGTTGGAGAGGTCTCACGCCACCTCGTGTGCTGCTCCATTGGAAGTGGGAGGGGAATTGTTGATTTGTCTAAGGTGAGCTGGGAACCAACTCAGAAGATGATGTGTTATGTTCTTGCCTTGCAGTATTCTCAGCGTTTGTTCAGAGACCGTCCCCTTGGCGAACGCCCGTAGTGCTGCCATGGAATCACTGTAGACGACTTCAATGTTATCCATCTTGACTGCTAAGGCGATGACCACCTGTTCCGCAATGATTGGGTCTTTCGTCCTGACCGTCGCTGAGTTGACGACATGGCCAGCCCCATCGACCACCACTGCCACAAACGCTTTCCCATTGGTGTAGGACTTTGCGTCAACAAACACGACCCCTCGTTTCTCGTTTCAGACTTGACGGAGTATAGTCCTGGCCCTCGCTACTGTTCTTCCGACGTTGTGTTCTGGATGCATGTTTCTTGGTATAGGAGATACTGTGATATTCTCTCTGATGTTGTCGGGGATATCATTGTGATTGCGTCTGATTGCCATTGGGTGTTGGCCCAGTTCCTGCAGGATCATTCTCCCCGACCTTGTTGTAGATAACCTTGCCAACTGTGCTCTCTCTTGAGCTTCTGCTATTTCTTCAACCGTGTTGTGAATGCCAAGCTCAAGTAGACGCTCGGTGCTGGTATGTATGGGTAGTCCCAGGACCTTCTTGATAACTTTCCTGAGGAGCACATTCAGTGTCTCGGACTCTGCTCTTGACCAGTTGTGCATTGGTGCCTCATACGTGAAGTGGCTTGGAACAAAGGCATGCATCAACCTGATGAAGTTGTCTTCCTTGATCCCATTTCTTATGTTGGCCACTCTGCGTATGAGGTGCACCGCACTGTCTGTTTTCCAAGCTAACTTGGCTATAGATTCGCTGTTGGCGCCGGTAGACTCTATCAGCATGCCCAGGACTTTGATGGAGTGAACCCTCTGGAATGCATTCCCTTGATTTGTACGGAGGTGTTGGTGTCTCTGGTTTAACGGCTTCCATCCCCTGGGCTTCGGTCTCCGGCGTGCAGTTCAATACAGTAAAAGTTCTGACTTACTCGAGGAGCACTTGAGCCTGGAAGGAAAAAGGTACTCTTCTACGGTGTCAATCGCCTCTTGCAGAGCACTCTCAATCTGCCCCTTGCTTCCACCTGTGCACCAGATGGTAATGTCGGCTGCGTAGATGCTGTGCTTCAATCCTTCAATGCTCGATAATTTCTTTGACAGTCCAATCATGGCAATGTTGAACCGCATTGGCGCAATCACTGCCCCTTCCGGCGTGCCCCTTGCTTCTAGTTCAATTGCTGCGGTCTCGATATCTGCAATCATCATCACGGCTATCCGATCTGTAAGAAAGGATCATACGTAGTCATAGAAGGCTTTCCCAAGACCAAGCTTGGAGATTGCTTCAAGTATGAATCAGTGGTGGATGTTGTCAAACGCTTTTTTAGATGTAGGCACAGAATGGCTCTCATGTCTCTGGTTTCATTGTCGATGACCTGGTGTTTAATAAGCTTCAATGCGTCTTGTGTGGATTGCCCTGCCCTGAATCCAACCATATTGTGTGTATATGTGTCGTTATCTTCAAAGTACCTGTTTATCCTGTGCAGTATGGCATGTTCTGCAACCTTGCCAATACATGATGTCAAGGATATTGGCCTCATGTTGTCCAAGTTAGGGGGCTTTTCTGGCTTAGGAATAAGAGTCGTGCTGGCCAGCTTCCAGTGCTCTGGCACCCTGCCTCCTTTCTATGCTGCTTTGCTCATATCCTTCAGGGTTTCAATTGAATCGTCATCAAGGTTACGAAGGGCCTTGTTTGATATACTGTCCGGGCAAGGGGCTGACCTGCCGTTGAGATCATGCAAGGCTCTTCTGATCTCCTCGATGTTAAAGTCGCCCTCAAGACCTGGATTGGGCGTGCCCTGGTACTGTCTACTTAATGGTACCAATCCTTTTTTGATTGGGAGGTACTTATGAACGAGCCGCTGCACAACTTGCTGTTCTGTAGTACGCCCTATATCTTTAGCAAAATTCGAGCGATAACATGCTTTTGATTTGTTTCGGTGGTGTTTTCGTTGCGAAGATGCTTTAACATATTCCATGTCTTGCCATTGCGCATCTGACCATCGACGGAGTTGCAGATTTCGTCCCATTGCAGCTGGATAATGCGCGACAATTTTCCTCGACTTATCTCTTTACCTCAGCTACCTTCTTCCTCAGTCTTCGGTTCAGG
The DNA here is from genome assembly GCA_013436015.1 of Rhipicephalus annulatus. Classification (NCBI taxonomy): domain Eukaryota; kingdom Metazoa; phylum Arthropoda; class Arachnida; order Ixodida; family Ixodidae; genus Rhipicephalus; species Rhipicephalus annulatus. Next base: position 11,797 of record WOVY01006155.1, on the reverse strand, counting down.
CGCTGATTCTTCCAACGGTTCAGTAGTGCTTGCTTTGCCTCAAGAACATGGGCGAGCCGGCTGTTTATTCTTTCAACCGGAAAATCTCTGGTAATGGTGGAGGAGAAGGATTTGATATCCTCTTTAATCTGTTTGACCTACTGCTTCAAGCCTTGTCTGTGGCCATCTTTTTCCCTTTCTATCCGTATCTTCCTGAACTTATCCCAGTCTGTGAAGTTGGATTCTCTCTGCTTTTTACGCTCAACGGAAAAGGTAGTGGCAAGAATGCAGTGGTCACTCTATAGGTCTACAGCAAGGTTCATTTACTGGGCCCACTGTCAATTTGCTTGCCCTTGAGGTGTCTTGAAGCTCTGTCTTGGTCCGCAGTGCTTGCCCCCATAATGTTCTGCTGCAAGTAGGAACAGATGGTGTCCTGCATGGCCTCCTCTTTGACGCCGGCCGCCAGTACTATCGCGTCTGCCACGGCTCCAGTGCTAATTCTCGAGATGTTAGAGAGCTTCAGTACTGCGTACGCTGCGTACGTGGCGGCGTTGCGTACGGAAGGACGCCACGTTCTGCGTAGTGCGCATGCGCATACCGCAACGCGCACATATCGCATTACGTACGCAGCCGCCACGCACGCACGCATGAGATGCGTGCGTGCGTACGTATGAGGTGATCGCGCCGCTCTCGAACAAGTTCGCGACAGCACGAGACTGCGTTTTGTCAAATGGCGGCATCGAAGGCAAGCACCGACCAGCTCTGTGGCTTGAAATATGGCCATAATCTGTCTATACCACTTGGATTGGCTCACATAACAACACGTGTTTCTATTTTGATCTACCAGATGACGCAACACGTTTCACGCTCGTTACGTACGCGGGTACTACGGAGTACTAAAAGCCGATTAGTGGCAAACGACGCCACGTAACGCAAGGCGCTTGCGTGATGCGTACGTAGCGCCATTCCGCAGTACTAAAACTCTCTGTTTATTCCTCAACGTGGTCGTAGCACAATTTTGCTGAACTCCTTGGGTAGGGCGGCATGCGTCCAGCTCGCACATTTGTATGCTTGCTGTCAAACCTACTACGACTGGCTCGATCGCCTCCCGCAACGCCAGCCTTGGTCGAACCCTTGGCAGCAGGAACGCTAACCTCGGCTTGCTTATTCCTTGAGCTTCTCGTTTCGGCTTCCTTCCGACCCATATCTTCCGTGCAATTCTCTGGAGAGATGTCCTCTCTATCTACTTGGTATTCCATTCTCAGTTGCAGGTCCTGGAACGCGCAGAGCGTTGAGTCACGTTGGCGCTGGGTCGGCGCATCGGTGACAATCACCTCCTTGGTTAGGCTTAAATCCCCCGGTCGCGTTGCTGTGTAAAAATGTCTGAAAAAAGGTTTAAAATTCCACTCACCAGCACAAAGGTGGTATCTGCTGATATTTTGAGAACTTGAGCACACGATGGGACTGAAAACTCGGCGACAAATTCGTGAATACCACAGAAAATCATTCTTGAAACAGAATGAAACGACGCCTTGGAACCGAACGCCAATTCATACAGCTGGCGGGCATATCGTCACGCCCCTCGGTATGTGCACGGCAAGATTGCAAGTCCACGTCTGTACGTTTGTTGCCAGTTTGAGCATTCTCCGGCAGTGTTCTCAAGACCTGATCTTTGGCATGAATTTTCTCAGGGAGCAGGGGGCTATAATTGACATTCGACGACGTTTATACACTTTCGCGACCACAAACGCCCCAACAGCTTACGCGAACCCCAGCCACTCCTGAGTGTCTCAACGCGTCATCGACGACGCTGTCACGTTACCACACCGAGCAACTGTTGTGGTTCAGGTGGCGTGGGGCGGAGTGATGCACGGTGAAGCAGTCGTGGAAAGCAATCACTCGCTTCTGCTGTCTCAGGGTGTCTGAGTAGTGAGAAGCCTTGTTGACCTTCGTGATGATCACTGCGACGTTTTTGTCACAAACTTCAGCTACGAGCACAGGCACCTTTTTCCAGGAAATATCATCGCCTACGCCAACCCAGTCGCCAATGTCACCGAGTATTTTGCTTCCGAGGCCATCGGCACTGCTTAGGCGCTTTTTCGCAGCGTTGAAATCAATGCAACACTTTCTGAAGCGAACAAGCAGCGTTTGAGCGAGCTGTTGCTGGAATTCCACACATGCTTTGCACGTTATTCGAAGATACGCCAAACACCGGTATTGAAAACGCCGTATTATCACCTACGATGATGCGCATCCCATACGGCAGCAGCCTTATCATGCTTCGTCAGCCAAACGGCACTTGATTCAAACGAAATTTAAGGAAATGCTTCAGGATGGCGTGATCCAGCCTTCGAGCAGCCCCTGGTCATCCCCAGTTGTTCCTGTGAAAAGAAAGCTGACACGCTTCATTTTTTTGTAGACTGCAGGAAATTTAACAATGTCACAAAGAAAGACGTGTACCCGTTGCCCACAGTCGATGATTCTCTGGACAGGCTGCGGCGCGCGATGTATTTTCCGTACGTCGACTTTAAGAGTGGTTATTGGCAAATAGAGGACGATGAACGTGACCGAAAAAAGACCACTTTTATAACTCCGGATGGCCTTTATGAATTCAAAGTGCTCTTTTTTGGCCTCTGTTCTGCTCCAGCCACATTCCAGCGAATGATGGACACTGTCCTGGCAGACATCAAGTGGAAAAACTGTCTCGTCTATCTCGACGATGACGTTGTGTTCTCAGATACGTTTGACAAACATCTTCATTGCCTTCGGAATATGCTCGAAGCCATTAGATTGGCCGATCTCACACTCAAACCTGAGAAATGTGATTTCGGCTACGAAGAATTAAAGTTTCTTGGTCACGTCGTGAGCACCGTCGGTGTTCGGCTTGATCCTGACAAGACTGCTGCCATCGCCACGTTTCTAGCTCCAAATGACAAGAAAAGTCTTCGATTTTTGGGTCTGTGTGCGTATTACCGGGGCTTTATTGAAAATTTCTCCAAAATTGCGGAGCCACTATTACAACTCACGCGTGATGACACAACCTTTGTCTGCGCTGACGAAAAGCAGACTGCCTATGCGGAAGTAGAGCACCGGCTCTCTTTCACTCCCATGCTCGGCCACCTCTATGAAGATGCTGACAAAGAAGTACGCACTGATTCCAGCAACATTGGTCCTGGAGCTATTTTTGTACAAAGACAAGGCGGCATTGAACGGGTAATAGTCTATGCAAGTCGCACACTGTCTCGCACAGAATTTAACTATTCCACATCAGAGAAAGAATGTCTCGTGGTCATATGGGCAATTACAAAGTTTAGGCCATATGTCTACGGAAGACCATTTAAAGTGGTGACTGATCATCATGCTTTGTGCTGGTTGACCAATCTACCAGACCCTTCAGAACGATTAGCACGATGGAGTCTGCGCCTACAGGAATTTGATGTTACCATTGTGTACAAGTCAGGCAAAAAGCCCGAAGATGCCGACATGCTCTCACGAGCACCTCTTCAATCCGCCAATACCAGCGCAGGAGAAGACGGCACCTTCGTGGCAACTCTCAGTGGGTTGGATCTGATGTCTCATCAACGAAATGGCTCTGATCTAAGACTAATTATAAATCACTTAGAAGGTAGCACCGTGCCCATTTCTCGTCCGATGTCACGAATGTTGCCATCATTTTGCCTACGAAATGGCGTATTATACAAAAGGTACACCAGTGATGGTGACAGATCTCATCTTCTCGTCGTGCCTGAAGCCTTCCGTGATGACGTCTTATTAGCTTGCCACGACGAGCCCACATCCGGCCATCTGGGCTACTCAAGAACTATGGATCGGATGCGTCAAATCTACTACCGGCCTAAAATGTCTGCCTGTGTCAAACGCTACGTGAAGGGATGCCGTGAATGCCAGCGTCGCAAGACACCTTCCTTAAAGCCTACAGGCCATCTACAACTGATTGATTCACCACGTACACCATTTGATCAAGTAGGAATGAACCTCCTAGGCCCGTTTCCTTTGTCTTCTTCCGGAAACAACCTGAATTACTGTCGCAACGGAGTACTTGACGCGTTACGCTGATACGATGGCATTGCCACGAGGGACCGCATCTGAAGTTGCCCGTTTGTGCCGACATGATCGTTATGTACGTAAATGTGCAGCACAAAACATGGGACGACAACCTGCCGTACGTAATATTTGCGTACAACACTGCAACGCGGGAAACTACACGCTTCACACCATTTGGGCTAATTATGGTCGAGATGTCAGAACTATGCTAGACGCCATGATTCCGTATGAGGACATCGACAGGCTCGATCAATTATCCCCGACATCAATGAGTACATTCAGTGCGCTGAGGAAGCACGTCAACTGGCCCATGTGAACATCAGAACTCAACACTGTGCAGATGCACGGCGGTACAACATACACCATCGAGACGTTATAAATTAACCTGGTGACCAAGTTTTGGATTGGACACCCATTAGGCGGCGAGGTCTCAGTGAGAAACTCTTGAGGAAGTACTTTGGACCCACAAACTACTCATACGTGTGAGCGACATGAACTACGAAGTGGTTCCGGACGGAGGCTCATCATTATCCCAGCGCAGAACACCACGCCCAGAGACTGTACACGTCGTCCGCCTAAAACCATATTTCACTCGGTGTGCCAGTTAACCCTTCATGTGAACAGTGAATGCCGTTTATTTTCAATTGCCGGACCTAAGACGCAATATCTCTTGTGTGCTAGTTTGTTCAATGTTTGTTTATGTTGCCTACTTTAACCCACTGCTGTGCATAATTTTGTGTGAGCATCGGGTTGATACTCTCTTGGGAAGAGGAGTAATGCTACCTGGTGTTCTTTGCCAGTGAACAGTGAGCCAGTTCTATGCCAGAGAACGAAGGAGACGGAGAAGAGCAAACCGTGCCAGTGGAGACGTCCTTCTTCGTGTCTGAGATTTCGACAGTCCCGTCTCCTGGTACGTTTCTTCGAGCTCCTAGCGCGTGACAATATGTTGTTCCCCGAAATGCCTTGTTTGGAGTCGTACGTAGAAAGAAAGAGTAGTTTCAATGCATTTTTAGCTTGCGCATTGGTGGAAAAATTGCCGATCATTCGGAGATTGTAATGGCTACAAGATCATTTCGTTTAACTAGGTTTCTGTTATTCTTGTTTACCTCCACCTGCGATTACTTTCAGCTGCTCAGCTGTCATTCACCATAATTGCATGCGCTTTGCGATGTTTTAAGGAGTATCTTCGAAAACAAAAAGAGCATACGGGAGTTGAACTCACAGGCTTTATTATGTCAAAATTTAAAAATGAAGTTGTACAGATTTATTGCAAAAATGCACCTTGCGTTTCCTTTGTCAACGTATAACATTCTTTTCTGAGAAGGGGGTAAACTTGTGATTTTCATGAGTGCACTAGAAAAGATTTGTTTGACGTAGTGTTTGCAAGCGTCACATAGTTCTCACTTCATACACAATTAACGGGCATACGTTAAGAAGGATGGAACTGACTCACACGATACGCGTTTATTTGACCAAGTATTGGAATGCGGAAGCTTTATAATTGCAACATTTAAGGTCGGCTGCCTAATTCACAAACCTTCTATTTTGTGTGGGTGTATCGTCAGTTGGTCGAGATCGCCAATGCGCGCGTGCCTCATCAGGACTAACCTATACATTCCTTGTGAATGCAATTATTATGTCACGTTTTTTTTCGAATACGTGCTGGCATGGTAACTAAACCAAACTCTACTTTATGTATACAGCCCTCCACGGAGCAGCCGAGTATTACATAAAACTGTTTGTGAGCATATCCTTTCAGCACCAACACTGTGGTGCATTTGCTTAAAAAATGTCGATACCGGCACATGTACGCACGAAAATGTGTGATTACACACTTGCGTATAGCGGTTGATGAACACGAAGCCACAAGCACTTGCTTCAATATAGCCAGATATTAAGGCCATGTGAGAATATTACGAAAGTTTTAATGTTCTATCGCGCGGTTGTTGTTTTCCTTGTATCATCATTAGTAATATTATTATTGTTGTTGTTAGTAATATATCTCGCAAAACGTCCAACGTGTCATTTTTTGTACTGCGTCAATACTGTGCCGTTATGTAAGGTTTATGAGATCATTGATCTTAGTTTGGTAGCATGCTAAATTTTTCCTGCTCACTGTAAAGGTGCTGCCGTGTAAGATCTTTGTTCTATCTGTATGGGCAAAATATGTCTTGATAATTCAGTCCTCCCACAGCCTTCCGCAAATTGTACGCTGCGATATGTCTTGCCCAACTTGGGTATACATGCATATCTGATCGAGGATGGTCATGCTATGCCAAGCACTAACGCCACTTAGTGGGTGCAGAAAACATTCATGAGCTTTACAGCCAATCAATCGTTAAAACTGACTTTGGGTATCGTTTCAACACTGCTAGTATAATAGCTTTGCAATCGGTGTATGAATTTCTTAATTAATTAAAAAGAATTTGAAGATAGTATCCAGAAAAGAAAATCAATAAAGAAAGCGAAAACGCTCAGACAACTAAAAACATCGCACAGTGAGAAAATAAACAAAAAGTGCCGCCATATCCACGAAGTGAATGATGATGAGTGGGCGAAGCTCCGGATGTAAACCTGGTAAACCATGAATCCTCCGTACATATTGCCCACTCGATTTTATTACAACGCTCGCCCTAGCGTACGTCGCCACGCTAAATCGAACGATTGCCTTCCACCAATGACACGCGTCATATGTGAAATCACTGCTATTTTATAACATCTCGCATCTTTCGTCATCAACTACAAGTACCGTCATCTAGTGAACACTGAAAGAACTAAACGAGAGATGGCTACATACAGTGGACGGTACCACCATCTATTGAACACTGCAAAAACTAGACGAGAGGTGGCTACATACAGGGGACGCACAGCCCACGCCTTAAGGAGCTTTGCCCCTAAAAAGATAATATCCATAGAATGGGGTTAGAAATAATGTTGAATACACAAACCTGTGCAGAAAAGCTTTCTGAAAGACGAAAAAAGAAAGAATCTATGCATTTGCGAAACTGTTAGTGGAAAAGCTCACTGACAAAAAAGTGACTGTGGACTATGCGAAACATAACGAATCAAGAAAATTGACGTTAGAGAGACTTGGTATTCTGTGAAGGATATAGCGTTAGAAGAGCTGACAGGTGCATGGAAAAGTCGATTCTTTCTGGATAACTAACACGGAATCCGAAAATGATCACATCTGAAAAGGGCAGTATATCTTACCTTGAACTAGCAGGAACTGGGAAGGGCAGAATCTTACCCTCAACTAGCTTGTAAAGAAATTACAGTTGAGCGTGATTTCGTCGGCAGTAAACCAGTTTCCTCGGCAGCAGGCGACAGCTTTTCTATTTAAGATGTGCGCCGAGCTCTTTATGAGCTCAATGGCCGCTCAGCCCTTGGCACCCACGACATTATAAACAAGCTCCTGCGCAAACCTGGACGATCCCCTCCGTCACTTACCTCACCGACACGATCAACGAACTATGGAAAAAGGGTGAGAGACCCCCGATGCCTGGAAAACTAGCTCACACGGTTCTCATACCCAAACCGGGAAAGGCGCCGAACCTAGATCACCTACACCCCATATCTCTCACGTTCGTACACGGGCAAGGTGGCTGAGCACTTCGTCCTCAACAGGGTTGGTCTATACCTCGAAGATAACGACTGCATCCCGCCACCATATGATTGGCTTCCGACCAGGGTTATCCACTCAAGACGCCATGTTACTCCGCAAGCATCAAATTCTAGATGGTGGAAACCACTCGGGACACTAGTGAAATACTCGGTCTCGATTTAGAAAAGGCTTTCGATACCATAACGCATTCGTCAATCTTGAAAGCGATCGCAGCCCTCGGCCTAGGTCATCGACTTTACTACTTTATCCGCTCTTTTCTCACCCGACGCAGAGCCGTCCTCCGCGTAGGAGACCTAGTGTCGGATGAAGTGGAGCTCGGACAGCGGGGCACTCCTCAGGGATCCGTCCTCTCACCCACGCTCTTCAACCTCGTGATGATCGGGCTTTCCGAACGACTTTCAAAAAACAGACGGGCTCAATCACACTATCTATGCGGATGATGTAACCATATGATGCTCCACAGGGTCGAATGGCTTCATTGAGTCCGCCCTGCAAGAGGGCTATCGACACCGCCGAGTCTTACCTCGACCACACCGGTCTCAGGTGTGGTTGAGGTAAGGACCTGCGGAAGTCGGAGCAGTTGATATATTTGCCCAACACCGGGGTGCCAAGCCCAAAGGGTGGAAACCTCCGCCGGAACGCTACATCATCCTCAACACCAGACATGGTCGTACTGTACCCAGGTTAGACACCAACAAGGTCCTCGGCATGATCATCGAGTCCCACGGAACCAACACCCAAACATACACAAGATCAGGACTAAGACTGAGAATGCCATACGACTCGTACGTAGAGTAGCCAATAGGCAAAATGGCCCTCAAAGAAGACAAACCTGCTCTGTCTCGTACACGTGTTTGTTTTGTGCTATTAGATGCGGAAGCATCTCATACTCGCGCCTTGTAGTGCGCCGTCCGCGCCGTCCGCACCGCTTCTCGAACACTCGACAGCTGACGCGCGCGCGCATGCGCCGTCGCGCCGTCGCCCACTCTTCCACCATCTGTGCATCCCTTCCTCACTCTACACACGCCACGCTTCACTCTCCACCATCTGTGCACCCTTCCTCCTCTACACAACCGCGTGGCGCTTCTCCTCTTCACGAACATTCGCTAGCTGTATATGTAGCGCGCATGCGCCGTCACGCTTCGAGAACATCGGCAGCTGAGCGCGCGCGCCTGCGCCGTCGCGCTTCGAGAACATCGGCAGCTGCGCGCGCGCATGCGCCGTCGCGCTTCTCCCCTTCTCGAACATTCGACAGCTGACAGTGCATGCGCCGTCGCGCTGTATATATACTCAAGGTCGCGCTCGCTCGCTCAGTTGCCGCTCGTCGGTTGGTTTGTACGCGCGTCGACGTCCAAGGTCGCCGTGAAATGAATTCCAACGAATCCACAAACACAATGATCGACGTCCCTTCGACCAGCGCCGCCCTTTCCGCATACGTGTGTAGGTGTTCACTCATTTAACACCCCCTCCTAAAACCACGTTAACCAATTTAGCCATCGACCAAGTAAGTCGCAATTTAACACCCCATTTCACAACCACTAACCAATTTAGCCATCGACCAAAGGAAGTCGCACTTTAACACCCCGTTAACCAATTATATGCTCCGCATCCTCCTCAGTGTTCCCCCGAGGAAGCTGCGGGCAATTGTTTACCTACGTTTGCCGCCTTGAACACAAATGGCTACGTGCTGAGCACGATCAACTCAATGCGCTTATCGCAAGTGGTCAAACGAGCCCTTGGCCTCCCTATCACCAACTCCGACGCAAAAACTCCTCGAGCTTGGCGTACATACACGCTAGAAGAGATCGCCAAAGCTCAGGAAGCGTGAAATTGGCCCGACGACTCACCACACCAAGGCGGGCCGCCATATTCTGCACGAGCTCGGCTTTTCTCCTCGAGGGCCAGGGCTCTCTCTTTCAGGCCCATTTGCCAATTGGCTACTCTACGTACGAGTCTTATGGCATTCTCAGTCTTAGTCCTGATCTTTGTACTGTTGGGTGTTGGTTCCGCGGGACTCGATGATCATGCCGAGGACCTTGTTGGTGTGCAACCTGGGTACAGTACGACCATGTCTCGTGTGAAGGGTGATGTAGCGTTCCGCCGGAGGTTTCCACCCTTTGGGCTTGGCACCCCAATGTTTGGGCAAATATATCAACTGCTCCGACTTCGCAGGTGAACACCTGAGACGGTGTGGTCGAGGTTAAGACTCGGCGGTGTCGATAGCCTCTTGCAGGGCGGACTCAATGAAGCCATTCGACCCTGTGGAGCACCATATGGTTACATCATCCGCATAGATAGTGTGATTTAGCCCGTCTATTTTTGAAAGTCGTTCAGAAAGCCCGATCATCACGAGGTTGAAGAGCGTTGGTGAGAGGACGGATCCCTGAGGAGTGCCCCGCTGTCCGAGCTCCACTTCTTCCGACACTAGGTCTCCTACGCGGAGGACGGCTCTGCGTGGGTGAGAAGAGAGATAGCGGATAAAGTAGTAAAATCGATGACTAGGCCGAGGGCTGCGATCGCTTTCAAGATTGACGAGTGCGTTATGGTATCGAAGCCTTTTAAATCGAGACCGAGTTATTGCACGAGTGTCCCGAGTGTTTCGCCATCTAGAATTTGATGCTGTTGGAGTAACATGGCGTCTTGAGTGGATAACCCAGGTCGGCGGAAGCCAATCATATGGTGCGGGATGCAGTCGTTATCTTCGAGGTATAGACCAACCCTGTTGAGGACGAAGTGCTCAGCCACCTTGCCCGCGTACGACGTGATGAGATACGGGGCGCGTAGGTGATCTAGGCTCGGCGCCTTTCCCGGTTTGTGTACGAGAACCGTGTGAGCTAGTTTCCAGGCATCGGGGTCTCTCACCCTTTTTCCATATTTCGTTGATCGTGGTCTGTGAGGTAAGTGCCGGAGGGATCGTCCAGGTTGCGCAGGAGCTTGTTGATAATGTCGTCGGTGCCAAGGGCTGAGCGCCATTGAGCTCATAAGAGTCCGGCGCACAGTCTTCAATAGAAAAGCTGTCGCCTACTGCCGAGGAAAATAGGTTTACAGCCGACAAAATCACGCTCAACTGTATTCTTTACAAGCTAGTTTAGGGTAAGATTCTGCCCTTCCCATTCCTGCTAGTTCAAGGTAAGATATACTGCCCTTTTTAGATGTAATCATTTTCGGATTCCGTGTTAGTTATCCAGAAACAATCGACCTTTCCATGTACCTGTCAGCTCTTCTAACGCTATACTCTTCACGGAATACCAAGTCTCTCTAACTCAATTTTCTTGATTCGTTATGTTTTGCATAGCCCACAGTCATTTTTTTGTCAGTGAGCTTTTCCATGTCCTAACAGTTTTCGCGATTGCACAGATCCTTTCTTTTCCGTCTTTCAGAAAGCTTTTCTGCACAGTTTTGTGTATTCAACAATATTTCTAACCCAATTCTATGGATATTGTCTTCTTTGTTTATTTTTCTCACTGTGCGATGTTTTTTTGTTGTGTGAGCGTTTTCACTTTTTTTATTTATTTTCTTTTCTGAATACTATCTTTAAAATGTTGTTTCTTATTATTGTTTTGTTTTTGTGAGCGCCAGTAAGAAAGACTCTATTGTTGTTCCTGGATAAGTTATATAAATGATGGATTGATGATTGGTTGGTTACTATTGTAATAATATGATTGCATGAGAACTAAAATGAAAATCCGGCTCTAACGCGTCGTGGTAGCCAGCGTACAGGAAGCAGTGATATCAAAGATTCACGAATGCCTCTGTCAAAGATCATGAACCTGCAACTTACCGGGCCCGCAGGGGAAAAGTTGAGTTTCCATTGTCCCAAAACCCGCCTGACTGCACGCTGCCGTTTGCAAGTTGCAAAAGGTGCACATGGTTAAAGAATGTATAAGTTGGGTGACCCTTAAGCTTGGCCTTTTAAAGGGCCACTCACCAAGTTTGAAACTTTGAACTGAAAAGCGCAATGCGTAGACGAGGCGTTGATGATCACGTCTGGCCAAATTTGCAACGCTACGCTCCGCATAAATGGCTCGAATTTTAAGATGAACGCTGCTCCCTCTATCTTCTGCCGGCACGCACCTAGAGAATGAGGGCATGATGTGCGCGTATGAATGGCCCTACGTACACGGCAATGCA